>SNQJ01S0038499.1:11536-29270 GCA_010110895.2 Picea sitchensis
CTTTGAATTATAATACACTCATCACTTCACTTTATTATTTACCTTTTAAAATCTCTTAAACCACTTTGACTACTTTGACCTTTTGGGGCTTCTAGATGACATATGAGGGTCCTCCAACTTCATAAGTCCATAACTCTCAAACCATGAGAAGTTATATGACAATCCACATACCACCAGAAATTGAATGACATGTACTATCCATATAGAATAGTATTACCTTCAAATATAGAAAAAAATCATACCGTTATCCATCAAACAAAGTTGGGTCCATTACCCAAACCTGGGTTCTCCAACTTCACATGGTCATAACTCTCTAACCATGAGGATTTATGTGAAATTCTACATACCACCAGAAATGGCATGAAGAGAACTATCCATCTAGGATAGTTTCCCTGAAAAATTCACTATCCTTCATCTCATTATTCCACAATTAAGAATGGGTTCTCTTACTCCGCAAAGCGTCTTCCCAGGAGGGATTTCACCATAAGGGGACCACTTTGGATTTCATCCATATTTACTTCTTATCAACCATGAAAAAAAAATAATGAGTCATATTTACATGAAACAATCTTGGGTCCATTACCCAGACCTTTGTGCTACGGGGCTTTCTTCAATGGTTGACATCAATGACAACCAACCTTAATCAACAAAGCCTACATGGGTCCTTATAACTAGTTTTTATACCTCCACTATATTGTTTCAGATTCTTAGGCCCCCCTTGGGTGAGGCATACCTACTTTAGTTCAATAGGTCTGATCTAGGTGGATATTGGTGGCCACCCACCTATTCCAGCTGGCTCCTCTTGACAGTTTTTGGTCCAGCACATTCTTTTGTACTTCTTTGTAATTGTGGGTTCTACAATTTTTGGTCTATTTGAATCCCTACACATATTCTAGGTGGAGACTGGTGGCCACCCACTGAATCCAACTGGCTTATTTTGGATGTTTTCATGTCAGCACATCTTTATGTACTTCCGGGGCTGTTTTGGAGCCCTAAATAGTGTTTTTTTGGCTTGCCACAATAAAAATATAAATTGAGTTATATTTTGATGGTGTAATGTCTAGTTCTCCAAAATACCTTTCCAACGGGCTATCATGAGCCTAAAACAGAGGTTGTATGCAAAAGTTACAACCCTGGGAAGTTGAGGTACCAACTTACCCATTGGGGCCCACATAAGTTTTGGTGTTTCATCTCGTAGGGTTACGTTTTTGGATGTCTCTGGTTTTGGAATTCATGAGTAATGTTAAAAAGGACTTTGAAGCCTCATTTTAATCATTATTCTCATACGGATGCGCGTAGAAGCCACATATCTTCTCAAATATAGCTACCACCATTCGAGCAAGTTGTTCCAGTTCTGCAGTTTTATAGTTTCATCTTATTTAATTTATTCAATAGAAGATATTGTTCACTGGATATCTATGTTGTTCTCTATACTTTGTATTTGGTTTGTTAATCAGTTTTTTCCTCTCCTAAATATGGATTAGTGGTATCAAAGTGATATTCTCCTCATTTATTTGTATTCATGCATGTCCCTGACAAGATCTGGGTACAAGAAGTTGGGACTCGAACCAGTCGATCCTTTGCAAGATCAGTCACGCTGAGCTCAACCACAACCCATGGGGGATTAAAAGAAATATGTTGGAGTGGTAGATCCTTTTAAAATGTTGCTTTAGGAATCCCTTGCACGAAAAAGGAACGAAATGATGGACAACTTTGAACATATCCTTCGGCAGTTGCCCACAGGAGAAGCATATCCCTCAAGCAGCCATCCAACCCCCTTCAAGGTACAGGTAAATTTTGATATTCCATTATTTGAAGGACTAATAGATGCATATGTTGTATATAAATGGTTGAATCTACTCAAAGGGTATTTTTCGGTCCATAATTTTTCCGATGGGGAAAAGATTAATTTTTCACTCCTCAAGGTCATGCCCCATGTTATGGACTGGTGGGATACTTACTCTGAGCAAAGGGCCATAGAATAATATACAATATTTTCAGTCACCCCTACATGGGATTCCTTCTGGGATGCCATTAAAGAACAGTACTACCATGTTGGAATCTATGAGGACCAGTAAATTAGATGGACCACCCTGTGTCTTGAAAGGGACCAAACAATACTAGATTTCACCAAACTTTTCCATACCTTGCGCAAAAATTGGGTATCAAATACTCTGAGCGAAATCTGGTGCCCAAATATCATGGTTGATTGCATAGATACATTCAAACAGCAGTGGAGTTTTTGGACATCACATCATTGGGTATGGATTATAGATATGTTGTCAAGATCGAGAAGAAATTTAAGAAGAAGAGGAAAGAGTTTGGATCTGAAAACTCCTCACAGTCGAAGTAGGGAAAATATGGCCCCAACCCACACAATAAGGGACAGAGAAAATATTACCACTCTCAAGACAACTAGTCCAAGCCACAACACAATAAGGGTAATGAGAAGTCGAAGAAGGACACAGGAAAATGTTGTGCACAACACCGAAGAATTTTTCTCCAAGAACTCACTTGTGGCCAAGTTGAAGGCTTCTGAGTTAGAGATCGATTCTGAATCTAAATCAAACCCAAAAGGAAGGAATTGGATTATCTATTTTGAACCCACTGCTACTATCACTACCAAAAATTCCATCCAAGCAAACCAGAGGAACCAGAGGAAGGGGAACACCTCTTTCACTCACAGATGTGGGTAAATGGGGCTTCGCTTCACTTCATTGTATATAGCGGTAGTCAGAAGAATCTGATATCAGTAGAGGTCCTCAAGTAGTTGGGCCTGCCAATGACATAGCACCTCCATCACTACACCATCGGCTAGCTTCGCCAAGGAAGAGATATTCATGTTAGCCAATAGTGTTGTCTGCCCTACAACATCAATCCATTCAAAGATGAGGTATTGTGTGATATTTCTCTCCTTGAAGTTTGTGTTGTTCTTTTAGGATAACCATATTTGTGGAAGTGTCATGTTGTGTATGACTCTATACCCCGCAGTGTTATTATTACTTTGGTTAGAGAATTGTACAGGATACCAGAGGTAGCGTCGCCTACCATTATTTATTTAATCTCTACTAAGAAAAGCAGTAAGGTCATTTCACAGACCGAGAAGTTCATCTTATTTGTGCTCCGTGCTCACATTAAGCATAATTTCATCGCCACATATGTGGCCTTTACATAGAGTCTCTCTTTGTAGCAAAATCAAGTGGACGGGATCGTGGAAGAGTACAAAGATATATTCTCCTCACCCACCAGGGTACCGATGCACTGCCAAGTCAAGCATCCAATTGACCTAACCCCATGTGCATCTCTACCTAATGGACCAGTATATTATCGCTCACTGATGGAAAATGATGAAATCAAGCGTCAGATACAAGAGTTGCTTCAAAAGGGGCACATCAAACCCATCTCCTCCCCCTGCAAAATCCCGATTGTACTGGTGCAGAGGAAGGATGTGACATGGTGGCTCTACATTGATTACAAAGCATTAAACAAAATCACAGTCACGAACCATTACCCAATTCCCAAAATTTATGACCTTCTTGACCAACTCAAGGGGGAAAATTTATTCAGTAGGATTGACCTAAAGTCTGGCTACCGCCAAGTTCCCATCGAACCAACTGATGTATGGAAGACAACTTTCAAATCTAAAGAAGGTCTCTTCGTATGGTCGGTCATGCTCTTTGGCTTAACAAATGCACCAACCAATTTCATGAGGTTGATGGAAGATGTATTGAGACCCTTCACCAACTCTTTTGTAGTGGTATATTTGGATGACATCCTCATCCTTAGAAAAACTTGGGAGGAGCACATGCAACATATTCAACAGGTTTTAAGCGCTCTACGGTAGTACAAGCTATATGCCAACTTGGAAAAATGCTCCTTTGGCATGAACAAATTCCAATATTTGGGCTACATTGTTGATGAGTGTTGTGATACTTATATGTGTAATATAATGCACTTATTAATTATCAATATGGGATTTGTAATCAATAGAGTTACAAGACACCAGTAAGGAAGGTAATTCTAATGTCATGAGTATAGAACTATTCTAGATTATGCATGATGGAAACAAAACAAACTAGCAAAACAAAACACACTTTGGTTGTCTTTCACAGAGAGGCTACCTACTCCATTATGGCACATGAAAGTATGAGATGGAGTTATTTTGATAGATAAACTCTGTTATCTGACCCAGAAAACTAACTATGCAATCACATTTTTTAAAGGGAAATCACACATCAATCATCAAGACATAGCATGGGTAGTTCAATAGTCAATATGTTGAGTATGTTGTGGTTCACAATGTGTTGTTGTGAACTTCACTAGTTCTCCTTCAAATATGTCTGACTATTTCTGCCAACATTTATTTCCATGAAACGAAATCAAATTCATAAAAACAGAAACAGAGCATATGCAAAAAAAAGATCTCTAAGAAATCGAAACCTAAAATGAACTATATTGCAATCATATGAAAAGATAAAAGCTTCAGCTAGTCTAAAATTTATACTACTGAAATCAACTGCTAACACTAATCTATAAGGATGTTGACCTTTGTTGGGAGGTGGGCCCTTGCCACTTCAACAGGTCGGCGAATAGAGTCTACAGTAAGTTTTCTTTCAATCCACCCATTCCTCTTACTCAAATTTCAAAACATAGAATTAAACTATGCTAACAACTCAACTCACATTCATTCATAAATGATCAAGACCAAGAAATAATTGACATCCTTCTATTAAAATTCAACTCAAAATATGTTATATAATATGTAACACTACTTCACATACTGTGTTATGCTAACTCTCTACTACCTCCACCATCTTTGTCATGACTATTTAAACAGTCTTAGTTGTGAAACACAAGGAGGTACAATCTTTAGCAAATCAGTCAATTGTCAAATTTATATATTTGGTTACATATTTTAAGCTTCATCATCATGACACGAAGTGTATGAGGATGAAGAAATAAACAAACTATCTTAACATAACCTTGCTAGAGCTTTGATGATTCAACAAACATCCAACAATTATCTTGGGAATGATCTGGAGCTAAACTTGGTATATTTTGCTTCATGTATTGGTACTGGATCGTGACAGGTGAGATTTGGTAAATGGTACTAGATCTGAACAGTATGCAAGTGGTTGATACCAGACTAGAACAGTCTGCGGCCGTTCGTATCTGATCACGACAGTGGATGGTTCAGTACCAGATATGAATGGAAGGTGCGCTTGGTACCATATTCGGATAATGTCAATCTGGCACATAAGTACCGGATGGCTGAGATGGTACAGAAAGGATGGACTCATCTAGAGGTCAAAGGTTACACATGGCAAATTAAAACATTAGTACATGAAACATTTAGTCACCTAGCTCAATAAACCACAAAAATGCATGAATTAATTATACTTTACCTTATGACCTCATCAATGGCTAATGGTAGTGTTCTTTTTCATTTATCCAAGCTTAGGTAAGCCAAAAAGGTATAGATGAGGAATATAATAGGGTAGTGGGGATGTCAATTTAGAGGCTCAACATTCCCCCATGCCAAAACCATTACATGTCCCCATGCAACTGAAACAAACCCAAAATGTTTCAAAATTTGAGACTCCATTCTTTACTTCTGTGAATCAATGATGTTGATGGTTGAGGATTCTGCTTTCAGCTCCCTTTTTACGACCCTAATGTATTGTAAGAGTCTTAGTACCTTCTTGAGCTTATTAGAAGTCACTTCATGGTCATCTTGAATTTGTTGGTTGGTTTCCTTCAGTTGCTCATTTTCCTTTTTGATATACCTTTCCAATAGTTGGTATTCCTTCACTTCTTGTTTGAGTTCTTGGTTTTTTTTTTGCAGCGCCCCAATCTTTTTCTTCATATGTGCTTATGTTAAGGTCCTTGTTGACTCCATTTTTTCTTGTTGGATGTATTCTCTTTCCTCCACTTCCTCCCTCATCCCACATAAAGTAATAATGACTTGTTCCTCGGTCAAGCCAGGGATGTCATCCTGGACTGATAGGTCTTCAAAAGGGGAGGTAAGATCTATTGGATCTTCATGTGTATGAGGACTGACAATTGCTTTTCCTTTCTTTTCCATGCTCCTTGTGGTTATTTTACAAGGGGGTACTGGATCAGGGGTGCTCACAGTCTTCCTTTTCTTATTTTCTGTTTGTGGAATGGTTACAGGGTATTGTTCTATAGACTGTTCACTTTTATTTTCTGAACTATTATTCTCTTTCGTCACAGTTTTTGTCTTATGACCCTTCTCCTCAAGTGCTACTGTTGAAGTCTCCTCTACTAATTTGATTTTACCTTTTGATTCTTGATTTTTAAAAATCTTATTGACTGTGGAAGAGGGCCCTGCTTGTTTACTAGCTTTATCGTTTTGGCTCACTGTTCTGGATGATGATGGAGTTACCTCATATTTCTTGCCCTTTTTATTTTGAGGTTCCTTATCTTTCTCTGGAGCAATTTGGGCTTCCTCTACAGGTTTTTTTTCTGTGGGAAGGTGTTGAGTGCTGAGGATTTTCCATATAATCCTTTGTTTCCTGATTTCATGTAAAACTAACATCTTAATAAGACCTTGATGGTAAATGCTAGTCTTCTCAGTTTTGGATAGGGATTTGACACCTCTTACCATCTTGTTCAGACTCATCCATAAAAACTATGGGAAATCAATTTCAGGGCCTCCTTCAAAGTGTAATAGAAGCCTAAGATGATATATGAAGGTTACATCATACATGCCCTCACAAGTGAGGAATCATTGAAGACTAGAAAGCATTGGATGATATTATTCCTTGATATAGTTCCTAGGAATCCCCTTTTTCCAATCAGGGTATTGATGGTCTTCTTTCAAAAATCGTTGGCACATTTCCTTATTGATTCCTACTCCTTTGAAATACTTGGCTCCTCTATTAGGTGATCTCGTGGCTTCCTTTAAGGTTTCTTCATTGATTGTTAGTTGCATATTGCCTATGTGCGCAATCTCTCCATCGTAACCTTGAATAAATGCGTGAGATACCTTCTCAAGATAGCCTGTGAATTTCTCCAAAAATGGCATCCATCCCGCTCTAGCATACTTCTCTATACACAGTTGGAACTCCTCGGTCTCTCTATAAATCTGGAAGACCAGTTCATGTCTACTTACAACCATCATTATAAATTGTGAGAAAAAATTGGGTTGTAGCACAAGGATTTAGTCAGTTGATGAGGGTAAGGGTTTGGTACCGGAGATCGCAGGGAGGAGTAAGCTCGGAACTGGAGAAAGGTTAGTAATGACAAAACAACTATGGTGATGGAGTTGCTAATTAGGATGGTAAGTTTAAGTAAAGATGTCGTAAAGGAAAATTAAGACAAGATGAGGCTCATCTGGATGGCTTCGCCACCCAGATAAGCCATTTCATTTATGCCCGTTAGTGCAATGATGGGGACGGAACGTTGGGTGTCAAAGCATCATTGTTGTTTGGGATAGGTGATTGGACTTATAAGCGATGAATTTGATGTTGAATCGTGGCTCATCATTACTAGACATGCTCCATATTCAGATGTTTGATGTGATGTTGCCTTCAATCATTTTCAAGCGCTTATGTGATGAGAAGATTGATTAAGGTTAAGCATATGGGTATGAGGGAAGTAAAATTTAGGTGCATGGTTTTAACACTAAGGTCATAAGATCTAGTATACATTTTCATGCCTATTGTAGTTTTATAAGCAAAGGAAAATAAATAATACCATGTTACCTTTAATTTTACCATTGTATAATCAATACCCATAGCATATGTGATTTCCTTTGTATTTGAAGCTTGTAGATTGTCAGAGTTCATCTTTTTTAGGCTGGATTTTTCTGGAAGCTTGGTACTGGAATTTCTTGTACTTCATGAAACTTATTTATTCTATGCTTATCTTCTTTTGTGTCTGGTTCTACAGGGTTGTAGGGTGAACATGATGGTTTCTGAAGATGAGATGTGAGTTTGAAAAAGAGTTCTGAAGGAGCTCTTTGACCCTCCCCCATTCCAAGGATGTCGCATATCCTTGTGCAAGAAGATTCAACACTACGTATCATAATGGAGAAAACACGATAAGAGAAAAGAAACCAAATCAAATTCCAAAAGTACATTTATCACCTAGCATATGATCACATGCCTAAAAAAAATTGAAATTGCCTTTCTTTTGATGAATTATTAACAAGCGTAGCATTCAACAGTAAAAACAAAGAGGTTTTTATATTTTTGCCAGAAGAACATATCCAACCTAACTTGCTTCAGAAATTTACTATCATTAGATGTTATGGATAAATTTCATAGTATAAGTAGATTAGACTCCCTAGTTAGGGCTCCACTCTTAAGAAGTTTCCTTCTTGGGTAATGTAGGCTTTAGATGTCAAACCGGTAAAGTTGACTTAGGGTAATTCTCAAATGGACATTTGCTTGTAGTAATTGTCTTGTCTGTTAATCTGGAGTTTGTATCTCATAAGTGTCAATAGTGACCTTTTCTTGTAGAGTTCATTTTTTTAGATGACAAAAGTGAATTTTTCAATGAGACAAGTATAGATGAGACATTTCTCAACCAGAACCCACTGCCAGCAAGCCTGTTCAGTACTCTGGTGGGGTAGTTGTGATAATTAGTGAGAGACATCCCTTCCCCAGGCAGAATGACCCATTGCCAACAGGCTTGTTCAGTACCCTAATGGGTTTTCCTAGTCATACCACAGACCGGTGCCTGCTTCCAGCAGACCTGTTCAGTATCCTGGCGGGTTAGTCTCTTAAACCCTTTTTCCATCATAGGCTTCTTGTCCATAGTCACCTATTTTGATTTTTATTAAAGAGTGTTTTTGCATGGTGACAGGGGAGGCTCGTCTAAAAACATTTTTACAGGTTGGGAATGCATTGGGTTGGAAGGTATATTCTCTTATTTGGATGTCTTTAAAGATTTGTCTGAAGGAAAAATAAACTTATGCATTGCACATTAGATCCAGATGTATAATTTTGTCTGAGTTTGTCCATAAGAGAATGACCTAAAGTTACCTTAGGGTATTGATACATCCTCTTCCATAAAAGTTTTCCTAGTGTGCCCATGAAAGAGTGTGTTCATATACTCATATGTTACTCTTTAGAAAAGATAATCCAATGAATACTATTGAAGTCTAGTTAGGGTGAGATAGTTACTTGTAGGCTAATATAGTTTTTATCCCTTTAATCATGCTGAAATACTGGATAAAGGAAACCTCTAGACTTTAAAGTAGATTAAGCATGGTTCTTTTAACAATCATAGGTAAATATTATGTCTTCTTTGTCAAGCAACAGAACCAAACGAAATTAAAATACCTCCTTTTAGCTAGCAACAGAACCAAAAAAAATTAAAATTCTTCCTTTTAGCAACAGAACCAAAAGAAATTAAAGATACTTCCCTTTAGTCAGCAACAGAACCAAAAGAAATTATTACTTCATAAGGGTTGCCATTTGATGTTGCATTCATCTTCTTGATTCCAGCTTAAGTGGTTGTTGCATAGATTCATACTTCATATTAATTGACATAAGCTTTTGAAATATGTGTAGAATTCCTTGTCAATTAGGTGATGTGTCCTGATAGTACCATATAAGGACAGACTTCTGGTACCGGACCAGCACAGGACTGCTGGTACCGGACCAGCACAAGACTGTTGGTACCAGACCAAAATAGGATTTCTAGTACCGAAGCAGAATAGATTATTGTTGATGCCTACAAACTGATGTTTAGCAATTTCTTGAAGGATCAAATAAATTATAGAAATCTACTTACAAAGATAAAATGCGAAAGTAAAACAAAAGAAGGTAAGAATCCCTTGTTACCTTCATCTTATTAACAAAACACAATCCACACCTATGTACAAAATTTTAAAAATAAACCAATCAATCAATGTGGATCAGTAGGAAGGTCTTCTTCCTTACTGATCACCTGCATATCTGAATTATGTAGTATACGAGTCAAAAATTCTTCTTTTGATAGGGGTTTGTTATAAATTCTCAGTCGATGACCATTCACAAGTAGTGGTGTCTGTTGTTCATCAATTTTATTTATCTCGATTGAACCATTGTCATAGACAGTGTCAATTTCGTAAGGTCCCATCCAACGAGTAGTTAACTTACCTTTGAAGTTCTTGAATCTGTTGTCATACAACAGGGCCCAATCACCTTGTTGAAATTTTTTTATTTTTGAGATACTTGTCATGCCATTTTGTTCTATGCTCTTGAATGAGGGTGGTTCTTTGAAGTGCTTCCTGCCTAATTTCATCCAACTCATTAAGCTGCAAGAGTCTTTGTTGTTGGGTTTCATCCAAGTTCATTCCAACTTGTACTGCAGTCCTGAAGGTTTTGATCTGGAATTTTATGGGGAGAAGTACCTACTTCCCATACACCAACTCGTAGGGTGTATGTCCTATTGTATTCCTCCAAGTGATTCTATAAGCCCATAAGGCTTCTAGTAATCTGTCAGCCCAGTCCATGTGGTGTAGATGTATTGTTTTTGTAAGAATGGACTCAATAACTTTGTTAGTAGATTCTACTTGTCCATTTTCCTGTGGATGGTAGGGTGTAGATTTCCTGTGTTTAATTTGGTATTATTCTGTAACATATTTGACTAGATTAGAGGTAAATTGAGTTCCCTGATCAGTCACAATTTCTCGAGGTACACAAAATCTAGTAAAGATGTCATTAAAAAGGAAATCTACCACTGATTGTTCACTTGCAGCTGGTAAAGATTTTGCTTCAACCCACTTAGTGACATAGTCAGTACATACAAGTATGTAAATTTTCTTTTTATATGCAGGGTTAATGGGCCCTACAAAATCTAATACCCATTTCTCGAAAGGCTCAATGACTACTTGGGCTTGAAGTGGCATTTGGTCTCGTGTAGTAGGCTTACTCATTCATTGGCATTCATCGCAATTGGATACATAGGTTTTAGCATCTTTGAAAATATGAGGCCAATAATAACCAGATTGCATAACTTTATAAGTGGTCCTCTTGTCTGCAAAGTGTCCTCCACAAGGAACATCATGGTAGGCTTGCAAAATATCATGAATTTCATCTTCCCTTACACATCTCCTGATTACCAAATCTGGTCCTATTTTGTAGAGACAATCATCGTGCCACATGTAGTTTGCACTTAGCTGAATTACTTTCTGTTTTTCTCTAGGAGACAATTTATGAGGCATCTTCCCTGTCACAAGATAGTTAGCTACATATGCATACCAAAGAGTGAATGTAGAAATAAAAAACAAATTTTCATCAAGAAAGTTATCTTCTACTGGTGCGTTATCTCCCAGATGAATCATTCTAGATAAGAAATCAGCCACAAGATTATCCTTACCAGGTCTATCAATAATGTTGATATTGAACTCTTGTAATAATAATAGCCATCTTGTAACTCTAGGATTTGTTATAGGTTTTTTCATTAAGAATTTGATGGTTGAATGATCAGTGTGTACAAAAGCTTGATATCCTGTAATATTGTGTCTAAATTTATTGATAGCATGGACCACAGCTAGCAATTATTTTTTTGTGACCGTATAATTAACTTCAGTTGGAGACAGATTTTTACTGACAAAGTAAATAGCATAAGGCATTTGATTTTCCCTTTGTCCAAGAACTACCTCAAGGGCTGTGTCTGAGGCATTGGTACAGATATGAAAAGGAAGGGACCAATTTGGTCCTCTTAATACAGGGGTAGTTGAAAAATTCTGTTTTAGAATCTCAAAAGATATTTGGCATTCATCGTCCCACTTAAATTCGGCTTCTTTAGATAATAACTTGAATAAAGGGGTAGCTATGCTTGTAAAATTCGGAATGAATCTTCTATAGTAGACATCATTCCCTAAAAAGCTGTGAACTTCCTTTTGTGAGGAAGGTATTCTGATTTGTGTGATAATATGAATTTGTGCCAAATCAACTCTCATTCCAGAACCAGAGATGTGATATCCCAAAAAAATACCTTCAGTGAGCATCATCTTTGACTTTTCATTACTTAGGGAAAGATTGGTTTCCTTACACCTAATCAAGACTTTTTCTAGTCTGGTCAAAGCTTCCTGGAAGTCTTTTCCATGGACTGTAAAGTCATCCATGTAGACTTCCACGCAATCATTGGTCAAGTCAGAGAAAATGGCTAGGACATCCCTTTTAAAAGTGGTTGGGGCATTGCAAAGTCCAAAAGGAAGAACCCTATAAGCATAGGTTACCCATGGGTAGGTGAAAGTGGTCTTCTCCTGGTCTTTGGGTGATATTTATATTTGGTTATAACCACTAAACCCATCTAGGAATGAAAAAATACTTCTTTCCAGACAAGGTATCCAACACATGATCAATAAATGGTAAGGGAAAATAATCCCTATGGGTGGCTTTGTTCAACTCCCTAAAGTCTACACATATTATCCACTTACCATTTTTCTTGAGAACTATGACAAGTGGAGACACCCATTGACTATCTGAAATGGGGTATATGAGATTGGCTTGAAGGAGTTTTTGCAATTTCTCTTTTACAATATCTTTAAGGGATGGATTCATCCTTTGCTGAGGCAATCTAACTGGTATGATTTGGTCATTCATGTAGATATGATGTGTGCATGTGTGAGGGTGAATGCCTTTCATGTCTATATAATCCCATGCAAAGGCATCAAATTGTCTTTGGATCATTTCAATTACTTGTGTCTTTTGTTCTGGTTCCAAACTAGAGTTGATATACAAAGGTTTTCCTAGGCTAATATCAACAAGTTCAGTACTTTCTTCCTTCTCTGAGGAAGCTGGTGATAAAGTATATAATTGAGTGATATCAAGGTGCCAAGTTTGTTGAAATTCGGAACTGAAAATGTGTGACAACTCTATAAAAGACCTCGGGTATTTAATACAATTTGTATTAGCCAAAAATAAACTTAAGAATTGTTCATCCGATTGTTCTTGCATTCCTCTTACCTATTCAAGTGTTAGCAGGGATCTAATGCAATCTTCTTCTCCATAAGGGTTTTCTAACTAGAAAGGTATTTCTTGTGTTGGTTGGGTAGGAGGAAAGAGGACAAGATTTTGGCTATGTGTGCCATTGGATATAGTCATCTCACCAGACCGACAACTGATAAAGGCATCTGTTGTGGCCAGCCAAGGATGGCCAAGAACCACAGGGTGTCCTGGTTTGGAGGATGATTTAGAGTAGATGACTAGAAAGTCTACTGGATATTCCCAAGAAGCTAGAGTGACTGTGACATCATCTAGACTTCCTGTAGGGCTAATGACTGACTTATCTTCCAACTCTATCATGGTTTGGGTTGTTCTTAACTGGTTGATTTGGAGCTTTTGCATAGTGTCAAAAGGCATTACATTAATTGTTGCACACAAATCAATGAGTGTGTTTGGTAAAGAAATACCATTAATTTCAACAGTGACTACTGGGTTCCCAGGGTCATTATATTTGTATGGCATTTCAGAAATAAATTTAGATAATTGCCCCACCACCTGAACAAGGGGAGGTTCCTTCTTCTTCCTTCCTGGTTTCTTAAGGCAAAGATCCATTATGATTTTGGCATATATGGAGATATCCTTAATGGCTTGCAGCAGAGGTATTTTTATACATACATTTCGTAATTCATCCTCTATATCTTTGTGCAAGGGTGGGTCAGGTTTCTTCACTAATAGTCTTTCGGGGTAGGGTGGAAGATTAACTTGTTGAGGTACTCGTACATAATGAGAAGTGATTCGAATAGGAGGGGAAGTCTCTTCTTCTACAGGGGTGGTTTGAGTGTTTTCTTCCTAAAAATGATTATCATTTTCTTCTTGAATTATTACTCCAGGATTTGATTGATTTACAGTTTTCCCTGATCGTAGCTGAATTTCATAGGTGGAAAAGGTTTGAGCTTTTGTATTCTGCACAGGGTGGGTGGGTCGATTATTGGGGTTAGGGATTGGCTGGGCAGGGATTGTTGTTGGTCTTGGAGGTTTGTGGGCATCTTGGTTTTGTGGCTGTTGATAGACATTTATAGGTACTTGTTGTTGTTGGTTAGGGTTCAAGGGGGTTGTAAATTGTTGTTGTATAGGAGGTGGGAGTAAATATTGCATCTGTGGTGGGTTAAATCCAGGTAGTAATTGGGAAATGTTTGTAGGATACTGTGGATATGTAGGGTAAGAGGGATTCCCACACACATGCCCCCTCCAAACTTGTTTCCAAGGTTGAGTTTGATCTTGCTGAGGTGTCCATTGTGGATAGGTCATTGGGGGAGGACCCAATTGTTTCTGTTGATACTGTGCATTAGGGTCATAAAATGTATTGGGGTTTTTTGCTCTCCTCCTCCCCTATACATGTCTTGTAGTTCAAGAAAAGTTGGACGCTCAGATCTAGGGTGCTCTAGTGTACACAGGCCACAAATTTCTATGACATTTAATGGACATTCTTTTTCACCATGCTTATTTCGGCATCTAGGATAGAAGATTGCTAAAACAATCTCTTCTTCTTGTTTCTTTTTCATTTTTAGGGTATCTAATTGGTTACTGATTGTGCTCAAGATGTTTGTTTTAAAGTTCTCTAATAAGTTTCCTAACTCAATTCTAGTGATAGTTCCTGAGCTTTGCTTGTATTTCTATTAAAAGAATCTCTTGGTGCTTTGCCTATTTTAGCTTGTCCTCTTGAGTATCTTCTACAGTAATCTGCAATCTCTGCAAAAGGATTTTGGTGCACATCTCTTGAACTTAACAAATTTAAAACTTCTATGCAGTCATCTCTAATACCCTTCAAAAACACGGTTCTTACTACAGTTGGGTCTCTGGTGAATAATTTTGATTTCTGGTAGTTGTATAAGAACCTTTCTAAGTAGTCTTCAGGGCTTTCATCTTCTGTTTGTTGCATTTTAAAATTTTCATTTTTAGCATTATCCTTACAATAGTCTTGGTATTTCTGTAAAAATTTGTCTTTCATCTAATCCCAAGAGAGGATTGTATTTTCTCCTAAGCTCATGAACCATATTAAGGATGAATCCTTCATTGTAGCAGGAAAGAGCGTAAGTTTTTGGGCATCATCTGAGTAGTTATAGCTTCTACATAATATGTCAAACTCGAATAAGAATAAATATGGATATTCAGTTGACATACCTCTAAAAGTGGGTAACAATGATAGTGGGATGTTTTTCATGCTGGTGTTTTTGGAAATATCCAAGATTGGAAACCCAAAGGTCTCAGTCTTAGTGGCTGCATTTCCTCCTTCTTCTGCCATTCCATTGATAGATGGTTCAGAAACTAGATTTTGTGTGTCTCCTAAACGTTCATCAAATTCACGTTCTGCCCACCCCAATGTTGATTCTTTCGTTTTAGGTTCTTCTTCTGGAGCCTCGCTGGCTCCCCTTGAACTTTATCCTGGTTGAATTTTTCCTACACCAGTGTCAGTTGGATTAGTGGGGGGGGTTGTTTTTTAATCTTTAGAGCTTACAAATCTACCCTTGTTATCTTTATATATATGCATAAAATGGAAATTTGATTCAAAACTGAATTGAAATCCTAATTCTATCTAGAAGGTAAGAAGGAAACCTGGCTTCGGAGAACCCCACTCTAGTGGCCGCGTGGCTCTTCACTCATGTCTTAAACGTTTTATCCTCCTCCCTCAAGTAGCCTTTAAAATCATTCAAAAACTATGCAAACAATCTAAGCTAAAAAACACTTCCTACCATTTGTAACTCCCCGACAACGGCACCAAAATGTTGTGCTACTTATATGTGTAATATAATGCACTCATTAATTATCAATCTAGGATTCGTAATCAAAAGAGTTACAAGACACCAGTAAGGAAGGTAATTCTAATGTCATGAGTATAGAACTATTCTAGATTATGCATGATGGAAACAAAACAAACTAGCAAATCAAAACACACTTTGGTTGTCTTTCACAGAGAGGCTATCTAATCCATTATGTCACATGCAAGTATGATATGGAGTTATTTTGACAGATCAACTCTGCTATTTGACCCAGAAAACTAATTATGCAATCACACTTTTGAAAGGTAAATCACACATCAATCATCAAGACATAGCATGGGTAGTTCAATAGTCAATATACTATGTTGTGGTTCACAATGTGTTGTTGTGAACTTCACTAGTTCTCCTTCAAATATGTCTGACTACTGCTGCCAACATTTATGTCCATGAAACAAAATCAAATTCATAAAAACAGAAACAGAGCATATGCAAAAAAAATATCTCTAAGCAATCGAAACCTAAACTGAACTATATTGTTATCATCTGAAAAGATCAAAGCTTTAGCTAGTCTAACATTTATACTATTGAAATCAACTGCTAACACTAATCTATAAGGATGTTGAACTTTGTTGGGCAGTGGGCCCTTTCCGCTTCAAGAGGTCAGCAACTGGAATCTACAGTAAGATTTCTTTCAATCCACACATTCCTCTTACTCAAATTTTAAAACATAGAATTAAACTATGCTAACAACTCAACTCACATTCATTCATAAATGATCAATAACTGGAAATAATTGACATCCTTATATTAAAATTCAACTCAAAATCTATTCTGCAATATGTAACATTGCTTCACATATTGTGTTATGCTAACTCTCTACTGCCTCCACCATCCTTTCCATGACTATTTAAACAGTCTTAGTCGTGAAACACAAGGAGGTGAAATCTTTAGCAAATCAATCAATTGTCAAATTTATATATTCAGTTACATATTTTAAGCTTCATCCTCATGACACGAAGTGTATGAGGATGAAGAAATAAACAAACTAGCTTAACATAACCTTGTTAGAGCTTTGATGATTCAACAAACATCCAACAATTATCTTGGGCATGATCTGGAGCTAAACCTGGTATATTTTGCCTCCTGTATTGGTACCGGATCGTGACAGGTGAGATTTGGTAAATGGTACCAGATCCGAACATTATGCAAGTGGTTGATACCAGACTAGAACAGTCTGCGGTTGTTGGTACCGGATCACGATAGTGGATGGTTCGGTACCGGATCTGAATGGAAGGTGCACTTGGTACCGGATTTGGACAGTGGCAATATAGTGCATAAGTATCGGATGGTTGAGCTAGTATAGAAAGGATGGACTCATCTAGAGGTCAAAGGTTACACGTGGAAAATTAAAACATTAGTACATGAAACATTTAGTCTCCTAGCTCAATAAACCACAAAAATGCATGAATTAATTATACTTTACCTTATGACCTCATCAATGGCTAATGGTAGTGTTATTTGTCATTTATCCAAGATTAGCTAAGCCAAAAAGGTATAGATGAGGAGTATAATAGGGTAGTGGGGATGTCAATTTAGAGGCTCAACAATGAGTGTTGGCATAGGGGCAGACCCAGGGTTCAATGCTCAAGAGCGCACCAACAAAGCCCTAACTACTAGCCCTTTCGGAAACACTTGCAAAGAAGATGCAGTCTCACCCGAAGTAGTTATGAGGGAATTGCAGGACAGAGATGTCTACAACCAAGGGGAATATCAAGAGTATCTAACACAGGAACAACACGGCATTCATATATCACTTATCAACTTGATCTACTCCATGCATGTATCATATCTACCTTAGCAATGCAATAACAGTACATGAATGACAAATACAAAATACCAATCATACACAAAACAAAATATACGTGGTGTTATCACCCAATAAGTTTATAGGATCAAATGGTGACTGGGATATTATCTGTCTCGAGTATTTTTGTTGACAAATGATTTTTCATTCTGCAAATAATTTGAAAAAGAAAAGAAAAAGAAAAA
>SNQJ01S0038499.1:29320-58788 GCA_010110895.2 Picea sitchensis
AAAAAAGAGGGCATAAAAGAATTTCAATAAAAGCCCCATGCAATAATAGTAACTTGGTCCATACCTTTCAAGCATGGCCAAGTTATTTTTTAAATTTGATGTTGATAGGATAGTGAATGAATTTGGCTAAACAGTTTAATCTTAGCCAAAGTTTCTAGGTTAGATTAGTGAATAAATCTGGCCAGACTGTCTAATCTTGGTCAGATAGCCCCAGGGTAGACTAATTCCTTAACCCAACAGTCTAATCTGGGTTAATTTTCGTAGGAAGATAGGTTAGAATATAGGTTAGTTTCTTTGTTGCTTCATTTCAATAAGAACCAGTTTGATGTAAGTGTTGCACCATGTTTTCAGATGCTTAAAAAGATCGTTTTCCTAACCCCTTGGTGGTGTCTACTTGGAAAACCTTGGAAAAACCCATAAAAAAGCATTTATCCTAAGTTTTTCCCCGACGCATTTGTTTTCCGCCCCCCACTTATGCCTCGTGCACATATCAATGGTCCTGATCGTGGTGCCCAGATCTACGGTGGACAGATGATTCTGCCCCCGCCCTCGACCGTTCTACTTTTAACTGGGGGGAGGTCCGGAATCGATGATAAGACTCGCGCGCATCTGGACAACCTTGGATCGAGCGCTCAAATCTACGGTCAGCGTTGGATTTCGGACCCCCCCATCCATTCTGCCTTTAATGGAGGGGGGGTCCGGAATGAGTGATAAAGAGTGTGCAAATATCTGTGGCTCAGAAGCAGGCGCGCAGATCAACGGCCCAAAATGGATTTCAGACCCCCCCGGATGATCTTCTTTTAACCGAAGGGGGGTCTGGAATGGTAATCTTCCTCTGGCGGGTCCCTTGTTATATGTGGCGTCAATCTATTGCCCTGAGTCCCATCACCATCTGCTATCTAACAGACCTTCGTCACCACTGGAGGTCACCTTCCACCTTTCCCGAACTGGTCATGTCCCATAACTGTTGTCAGTCCTTCCCCCCTATTCGCTCATGGAAAGCCCCTTACTATGAATTTTACCTCCAATCGATATCCTCCACGTCACCCATCCATATCCCTCAGTCACCGTCACCCGCCATCTCACCCTCAAATGATCCGTTGGCCATTTATTACTGGATAACCTATCCGTTATCTAGCTGACCTGTCTCCCGTGCCCAACCGACCCCGTTTACTTAAAACTACCGTTATTCTCCTTACTTTCGCTATTCATCCATCGCACCAGAGAAACTCACCGTTAACTCCTCCATTACAATATGTTGCCCTCATCCACAGTCATTTTCCCCCACTAACGTTGTGTTTTATTGCAGGTATTGTTGCAGAAATGGCGCCAAAATTCAAACAAGCAAAAAGAGAGTAGAATTTGTTTCTCCCGCCTCCTGTCGACCTGGACAAGATCCCACTGGTCGACAAAGACCGATTAATCGCGGATACTAAATGCGAGTTCGATTTCTCAAACCTCCAGTCGTGGCTCAGGGAAGTTTTCCTGGACCAGAGTGATGAAATTGGACTCTGGGAGCCCAATTTACCCCTCTACCTTTTCCCTCAGATCCACCATTTTCCCGAATTTGCTCTCAAGTGTCAAGCCCATTATATTCCCGAGTAAAGAGTTGTCGTCTCCTCGTCCAGAGAGACCTTGTTCCTCATCACGCCTGAATCCATAGACCAGATGATGCAAATCCCTCGTGTCGACTCTGCGTCTCCCTTCAACTTGGAAATTCTTACTGAATTATACCAGAAAATGACCTTCCCCCAAAGAGCTCAAATATTCGAGCTTTTCCTTCCCCTATACGCTCAATTTCCCTCCACAAATCACCCTTATCTGTCTTCCATGTTCTCAACTAAAGGAAACCAGGTCATCTCCTCCCTTAGTGATTTATTAGGATACTATTCTGATCAGTGGGTAGATGAACCCATTTTGGGTTTTCTATCCATTTTCTCCACTGATGAAAAGCCCACCACCCAGTTTGACTTCAACACATTCTTGGCAGACAATATTCACGAACAGTTCATGAATTTTGGCACGGAAGGCATGTTCAGATATTCATCGATACTAGCCTACTTGTTCGTCTTCTTCCAGGTGGATAAATTCAGCTTTTCCATGTAGAAGATGGATGAAGATGGTAAACCTCAGGCAGTCACAGCATGGAATTCCTTGCTCAAGAACAACTCCACAGAGTACAGTTTCAAGGGGTTCATCGATCAGTTCTACCACCCTGTGGTAAGTATGGTAAGCGGCAGGCCCGAGCCTCGGATAAACGATGAAGTTCAGAGGATCCTACACCTCTCGGATAACACAAAGACTGGGGATTTGTACTTGTATCAAAATTATACAAAGATCAGAGTATACGGGTGCCAGTTGGCACCGTATAAGCTGCCCAAGTACCTGCCCGTCAGAATTTTCACGTTGGAATATATTAGGAAGATTATAAATTTCGATGATATTCACTTCGTGTCATTGAAGAAAAAGCAGCAGCTTAGAATCAAGGGGCATATTGGCTCCTTCATCTACAACAATCGGAGAGCTAGGGAAGAAGCAAACAGGATGCTAAGGGAGATGAAATTCTTCATGAGTTTCCCATGGCATTATGATCCATGTGGGATCATCTCAGAAATGAGGGTGAAGAACAAAAACATCCTGTGTATTCATGTGTCCAGGCCCGAAGTTGAGAAGTTCGCAAATCAGACAGCCTGGGAGCCTAACACATTGATCGAAGTATAACAGAAGGATCCCCCAGCCACTGTGTCACAAACGACCACTCCACAGGTCCCTAAAGAGAAGAGGCCAAGGTAGGATTTATCACCACCAGCCACTGAGGTATATTCCGAGGAATTTCAGCTGCATACCAAGAGGCCTAATACTGTTGCAGCTCCTGGCCTGACTGGGGAAAAGGAAGCCCCGTCTACCATAGTGACCAAGTCTGTTATTCCACCCTTCGGTTCGAGCCTCCATAAAGGCATAACCTCAACATTACCGAAAAAATCTAGAGATTCTCCATTGACCACCCATCCAGGCAAGGTGGCACCGAAATTGAGCATCTTCGAGAAGTATGAGTTGATAAAGAAAAGGAACCAGACCCTGACCAGTAGTACTTGCGCCAATTCTGGAAGCAGACATCGACTGCGCAACATAGGTTGCTATCATCATTCGACATCGATAAGGGAAGAATGCATATGGCATTCCTCCAGGCGCAGGTACCAGCTCCAAAGGTGATCATTGATTACAAGAGGGCCACCTTCGAATTCCAGATGAAGAACGTGCATCCGGCCGACCAGATGGATCTGCACAAGCAGAAAGGGGAAATGGTTTTCTATACATTGGCGCATGCTTCCACTTCTGCGTCCAAATTGCAGGTGTCCCTGAACAATGTTCAAACACAATTAAAGCTTGAGAAGATATTGTCCTTCGCCAAGGACAACAGAATCAATACTCTGGAGGATTTGGTCCTCAAGATCGGTTACGATCCCTCAAACGTGAAAGCAGCTGAGGAAATGATAAAGAAGAAGAATGTTGATTGTTATAACCCTAAATTGCACCACACATGCTTACCTGGCATCAGGCCAACTCATATCCCTTCCTTGCCAAAGCCATGTTGAATAAACTCTTAAAAATCCTCTTAAAACAAGTGACACGTGCCCTAAACCACTAATGCACGTGTTGGAACGCTAGCAGGCCTACTACTGCACGCGTTGGAACATTGGCTAGCCTACTACAGCCCGCGTTTACCTAACAAAGCACAAAAACAAGAAATTTGTCGACGGGACAAAAAGATATGGTTCAGTTAACTGAAACTCCCAGCCATGCATGGTCGAGAGTTCGTCCAAAACCCTAGCT
The DNA here is from genome assembly GCA_010110895.2 of Picea sitchensis. Taxonomy (NCBI): domain Eukaryota; kingdom Viridiplantae; phylum Streptophyta; class Pinopsida; order Pinales; family Pinaceae; genus Picea; species Picea sitchensis. The sequence continues at coordinate 33,155 of SNQJ01S0038499.1, forward strand.
CCTTCTAACCTATAAAAGAAGGGGTAGGGGTACTATTAGGAGGAGGAAAAATATAGCAAAGAAACTCTGCCCAATTGCCGAATCCATTTGTCCCAACCCTTTAGCCTTTCCTCAAGCTTAAGGAGAATTAAAGCAAAGCAGTTGGAGGACAAAGAAGAGGAGGAGCCTAGGATCAGGATCGAGGAACGGTGGTCGGTCTCTATCATTATTGTAAGTTGATTCATCTTGAGATTAATAAAAGAACACTTTTCCCATCCCAATGCACGAGTTATATATATTTTATTTGATTTATTCTTAATCTCTAACCCTCAAGTAGAAAAATAGCATGCATGTGTAGTGTTTTGTCTTGATTGCAGGATTGTCTTTGGAAGGAGCAGCGCAAGCGAGCAGACAAAGCGCAACGGAGGATCTACACCAAACATCAGTAAAAAGGTTATTAGGTCTTTTCCAGTCTTGTGTGTGAAAAAGGGGTTTGAGTTTTTGGGTGATAGGTTAAAAGTGATTTCTTTAAGGTCATGATCTGCATACAAGTTCAGCCCTAGCTTGTTAGTCTGTAGGGTATTATTTCCCAACAACAGAATTGGCGACTCCACTGGGGAAGATACTCTTAGGGTTTCTGGATTTAGTTGTGGTTTTTGGGTAGTTTAAAGGATTAGATTTTCTCTTTATTTATTTTTTTGTTTTCTGTTAGGTCAGAGCTAGCAGGGAACCTGGTTCTTTATACCAGTTTTTTCCTTGACTGTGGCTTGACGATCATTATTGGGACACACAGAGGTACATGCGGCCTGCAGAAGGCCTGCACGCGTGTAACCTGTTCCCTAACCTTCTATAGCCCGCATTTGAACACTTGATGTAGAGGTTTCAGTAGCGTGTAGGACTCAGAGAGCTTAAGAGGTAGTCTCCTCTTCCCTGTCAGAATTTTACATTCTCAGGGGGCTTTCTGGATCCTGTCTGGGTCTTGCTGGTTCACTGTCTTGTCTCAGTTTTATTTATTGCGTTTGTTTCCTTTTGCAATTATTTTTTCTTTTCTATTGAAGAAGAAGCATCCAATCCTCTAGGAGACCCTGGTTGTCAATACCAGAGGCCTCTTCCAGGTCTGGGATGTCTGTGTTTAGTTTTCTCTTGGATTTTATTCATACACGCGGCATGTGTAAGTACACACCGCGGGTACCCACGCTCTGTTATAGCTCAGCATGTGTTTGCCCACGTGATGTTTCAGTGACAGTAGTGGGCTTGAGTGGTGGATTTTCAATCAGGGTGGGGCATTCATCCCTTCCTATGGTGAGAAGTGTTCCTCTCAGGGGGTTGAGTCTAGGGTTTCACAACTAGTAGGTTAGGGCCTCTTACCCTTAGCCTTTGTTTTATTAGTTGATTGTTGATAGAAAAGATAAAAAAGAAAAAGATTTTGTTTTATGGTTTTTAGACAAGCGTAAGAGTCGGTGCTTTCTTGATTGACATTGTGCATCCTTGCTCTGGTTCTTTGCGATCTGCGCTTTAAGCCAGAATTTTATTTTGTTTTCTTGGTTTTGTGCTTGTCGGCATTTTCCCTTTGTTGCTTCATTTAGCACTGAAATAAAAATAAATAAATAAATCTTTTTTCATTTTCTTCTTTGTTTGAAGATTGTGTTGTTGCATCAATAGGTAGGAAGAAGTCTTTTTTCATAAGTTTTTGCAGTGCATTTAGAGCATAAGTAGCTCGCAGATTGAGCGAAATTCCTTTATGTTTGCTGCATGAAATCTTAGAAAAGTTGAAAAGAAAAAGAAGTCTTTCTTGTTAAAAAGTTGTTGGTTTTTGCATTTTTTGTAAAAGTTTTTGTTTCCAAGCATTTATTGTTCATTTTGCTTTGAGTCTTTACACACCATCAGTTTCACCTTCATACCTTGTGACGTAAAAAATCCCATAAAAGAAACGCTAATTAAAATCTATTAGACTTTTTGTTTGTAAGGTTCATACACTAGCTCAGGACTAGGGCCTTGGAACAGGTTGGAGAGTAAATTCTCCAAGGCCACCCAAAAACAAACATTGGAGTCTGTGATAGGGAGTGTAGAAGTCCAGTTACATGGAAGTTATCTGAGACCCCCCTCTAACACAGGGGATAAACACGAGGTCACGTAAGGAAAGGTAGCGGAGATAACCCCTCCAAAGTCGGACCGAGCGTAGTGGAGAACACATATCGAGGATTTGTTGAGGGATTTTGTCGTTTGCATTTTCCACGGGGCTTTGTGGGTCTTGAATCCGTTCGAGGTCCTCATTTTTCTTCCAAAATATTTTCTCTCGATACCCTTGACAAGTTTCAGGCTTGATACCCTGCTCATTGTGGTCTACCCGACTATCAACTGTACCCGCCTGGTGACTGTTCGCGTGCTGGCAAACTAGTTGTCAATCTTTTCTAGGGACATACACAGGTGACTGCGGGGGTATACCGCGGTACCTAGGACAAACATTGGGCCACGCTTTGCAGAGTATACCCGGAGGGTGCTTCTGTATTCGAGTTTCACTTGCACCGGTAAGTTTCTCTAGTGTTGGTTGTTGTAACTGTTCTTCAAAATAGTTAGTGATTGCTTGTCTTATCTCATAGGGGCTTATTTTTAGTGTGTGTTACTGTTTGAACGTGTAGAATACCTTAGCGTGTTGTGGATCTTCTCACACAGTGGAGGATTTAGAGCTCCGCCGGTCACGAAGGCTTTTGGGCCTGCCGCTGGTTATACTGGAGCCACCCCCGCCACCATTGAGGCGGAAGCTAGACCAACAAGGGTCTTTCGAAGCAACCGGGTTACAAACCATTGAGCCCGAACAACTCCCGAAGGAATCAACCGCCAATATTGGTTCGGTTGAAACCCCAACCACTGATACTTGGTCGCAAGTTATTGTGCCAATTCAATTTTACGAACGCCTGTCAATGCCTCACACAGTTATGGAACCAAATTCTGTTACTTCTTCTAGGATTTCTTCCATTCCCACCACCGTTGCTACCATAGGAGAAGCATCTCCTAACTTGTCATCGTCGGCCCGAGCCACTACGGTCTCGGCCGCAACTACGTCACACAGTGGACCGACCCCATCTATCGCGACGGCCATAAATCCCTTCACACCTAGTGCAACAGGCTCTCCGTTTTCATACGGTATGCCTAGTACAGGTACAAGTCCTACACTCACTCACTCCACTTTACAGACTTTGGGTATGGGGGAAGGGAGCTCTTACGCTCCTCTGCAAGGTCAACTTGGGGGTATTCTTGTCCCTTTTAATGCTTTTCCTTATGCTGGAGGCCATATCTCTCCTTCGTCCCCTTCGCTCGGTGGTCTGCATCAGCAGTCCACCGGGCAGCCTGCACACACAAGTTTCTTTGGAGTCGGGAGTCAAGGAACACCTGTGCAAACACTACTGGTAGGTTCGTCACCGTTTGTTTGGAATGGTACGTTTGGTAACAATACTTTCACATCCATTGCTTTCCCATATGGGGGCACTCCCATATTTGGACAGTCTACTCCGGTGCAGGGTACTATTCCTACGTCGGGGGAACATATACCAAGACCTTGGAACTCAGGACAAGGATTTGTTCCCTCATCTAGAATGTCTTTCTGGGGTAATTCTTTCCACAGTCAATGGAACCCCGGACAAACTTCTATGCCTATCCCAGTAGGACCGGCATGGAGTAATCCTTGCCAAAGTCCGTCAAACCCGATGAATGCCCAACATCCTATGTCCTTCATGGGGAATCATCCAATGATGTCTCCACAGACGCAAAATCCTTACGTTGGTCAGGGCCATGGTGTTTACCAGAATCTGGGCCAACAGCCAAACTTTTCCTGGCAACCTGGTGCCATTCAAACTCCAGGACCCTTTTTTCCAAGCTATCAGCAGCAACCCAAACTACCATTCCTGGCAACGTTACACTTGCCAGATTTGACACGGTTGTTAAATGACCCTATTTGTCATGATCCACATTGGCCTCCTATGCCAACAAAGTTGCCTTCGTACATTCCAAAGTTCGAGGCCAAGCCTAACGAAGATCCAAGTGATCACGTGACTACTTTCCATCTTTGGTGTTCATCTAACTCACTGAAAGATGACTCCATCCAGTTGCGATTGTTTCAACGCACTCTTATCAGGAGTGTCGTGAAATGGTACATCGAGCTTGATCACTCACGATATTCTTCTTTTGGCGAACTGGCTATGGCCTTCCTTAACCATTTCCAGTTACCTGTGAGATACGACATGGGCACAGAACTGCTTGCCAATTTCTAACAGACGACAGTGGACCATATCTCTAATCATATCCGAGAGTGGAGACACCGAAAGAGTCTAATCAAAGTACTGGTTCCACCCGCATTCCTGCTTGAGTGGTTCCTTAAGTCTTTAGTACCGCAATTATCCAAAGACGTCGCACCTTCTGGGGTTTTCTCTGAAGAAGATGCCATCATGAGAGCTCAACAGTTTGAGCTCATCTATTCTCAGTCTGGTTTGTTATCCAACATCCTGCCGAATGCTCCATGATCAATACTGGATAAAACTAGACAGAGAGTCGGACCACATGCCGATGGTATCGTTGGTTCAGCACAAACCGAGCCCACTGAGAAATTGTCCAAACAATTGCAACAGTTATCTATACAACACTCAGCGGCCAGCCAGACTACTTCTTTGGCTGCTCCTCCTACCCAAACGTTGAAATTACACTTCGTGCAGACAACTAACCCAAAGGCCCCCCAGCAGCCTGAAGGGAAGAAAAAACAACGCAAGAAGGGTAAGGGGGATAAAAAACCCACTGATAATGCTGGCGAGGGCACTACGGAAAAACGAAAGGCAAGCTATCCGTGCAACTTGTGTGCGGAAGACCACCCGACTCATCTATGTCCTCGACTTGCAGAGGCCCAAAAGTTTGTCACACAGCAACAGCAAGTCGTGTTGACTAATCCCTTTCAGCATGGGCAAAATTTAACTCAAGCCTCCACAAGTGCCGAAGGGGGCAACCAGGAAACCTGCCCTACTCCAAATAATTCCTCTTCCGCGAACGTATATATGGTTAGGGGTGATGCTTTAATAACGACTAGAGCGCACGACTATAGTAAACCAAGCGCCTCTGAGAAGGGTAAAGAAGCTGAACTCCCATATCTTCCTCTACCGATCGAGAAGACGTTGGGTGAAACAATGACACGCATTCCAAAGGGTGCATTTAAGAAAGCTTCTCACAACCCAAATAAAAGGGCCACCCAGAATTACTCTGTGGTGGAAGATTTATCACAAACCCCTTGTGCAATGTTCGCTTTGGAGGTCCTCCAAAGTTGCCCTGCTCAGAGGAAAGCCTTGTTGACTGCTTTAGGCTCTACTGAGACTTGTAACCCGGGTACCATCATGTTAGATATGACCGACTTGAAACCTCGTCTGCCTTACCACGTAGCATTTCAGATAGTAGTGGCTCATCCCACAAAAAATTTTACGCGCAATATCTTTTGCACGGTGGTCGACGAGGGTGCCTCGACATGTGTTATGTCGTTAGCATGCTAGAAAGCCATTGGTCATCCCGAGTTGTCTCCATCACCTACTCTCCTCACTGCGTTCGACGGTCGTTCTTTCCGACCACATGGCATCATTCCTTCTTTTCCAGTGCAGTTAGGAGGGAAGACTGTGTGTGTCAAGGTAGAGGTAGTCGATGCTCCCCTTGACTATAATCTCTTGTTAGGTCGTAGTTGGACTTATGCTATGCAAGTGGTTGTTGCTACAGTTTTCCGAGTCTTGTTTTTTCCACATGAGGGTCGGATAGTGACCATTGATCAATTGTCCTTCTCTAGACCAGACCCAGCTTTGGGGGCATCCACGGTTCCCATGATAGATAATCCTCAAGCCGGTGTCATTAACGTAGGAGTTGGTTTGTGCCCATATTTGATGGGTACTTTCGATTACCCACCTCCTCATGGTGATTTCAAGTTTATATCAACTCACCACAAGGCTGAGATTTTTCATGTCTCGTCATTCCGCACGACTTACTTTCAGGATCCATGGATTCTTCCTTCCCCATCAGCCACGATGGATGAGACAGGGCACTCCGGCATGTCCATGCCCTTGTCAGCTGCTGAAGTAGCGTACTCTTTAGTCTAGCAAGATTTAGCTAATCCTGATCTGATTCCCGCAAAAGAGTTGGATCCACTTCCAGAGCCTATTTGGGCTCAGGATTCTCTTGCTACCATCGATTCGTTAGACTTAGTCTTTCCTTCTGATGAAGCAGTAATTGAAACAATGACTAGTCCGGACAAACCTTGGGAAGATCTTCATCAAAGATCATATTTCCTCCCAAAGTTAAGACGAATCAAAGCAGGATAATTCATTGTGACTATGACTGGAGATAGGTCTTGTCATACTAATCCCTTAGCTACACAAAAGATCTATGTTGAGGGTAATATGGAAACCCTTGCTGAAACGATACCTATCAATATCTCTAGAACCCCTGGCGTCATAGACAATGTTTTCGTCGGAGCATACATCTCCCCCAAGGAGATATCAGGCATCAACCCACAAAGATTCTATCATGAGCTACCTTTGTTGTTTTTCAAGCTCGCTTTGAGATCCGAAAGCAAAATCCGGCGAGACTGCATTTATGCTTTTCAATCTCGTCCGGATTAACTGAGAAAAGTAACCATCATGGAGTCTTCTTTAAGCCCTTTTCAGACTCCTTAGAGATGAAAATATTGTCGAGTGACCTTGTTTCTTCACACTCGTTAAATTGGTCCAGAAGAATGTTCCTTAAACGGGTCTCCTTTTAAGCCCTTTTCAGACCCTCTAAAAATGAAAAGATTGCCGAGCGATCTTGTGACCTTTCACGCTCGTTAAACTGAAATTTGAAGTCACGTCTATCCGGCGGTAGTTTACCCCTTTTTCGGTCTGGACAGTCAACTGGACGAACAAAGGAACACTCTATTGAATTCCCATTCTTTATCAGAGTATCCTCAGGTATAATTTTATTCCTTTTTCGGGCCTAAGGGATTAAATTTACGAAAAAGAAACCCCCACAGAGTCCATAGTTAAGCTCTTTTCAGACTCCCTAAAATTTAAAAGATCAGCGAGTGACCTTATTCTTTCACACTCGTTAAAATGGTCCAGAAGAACATTCCTAACGGATTCCATAGTTAAGATTTTTTCAGACTCCTTAAAAGTGAAAAAATAGCCGAGTGATCTTGTCCTTTTCACACTCGTTAAAATGGTTTTGAATTGACATCTAATCGGTGGTAGTTTATCCCTTTTTCGAGCCAACTAGACTATTGTCGAAAAAGGTACCCCAATGGAGTTTCCTTTTATGCTTTTTCAGACTCTCTAAATATGAAAAATCACCGAGCTTACCTTCTTTGGGCTCGTTAAACTTACATCGAAGGACGTTACCATTGTGTGTTCTATCAACCACATTTGCATCCTTTACCCATCAACCTAGTAACAGTTTGCCTTTGCGTCTTAACACCTTTGGCCACTGGAGGATTTTTCCCGAGTACCATTTCCCTAGAACATCAGTCTTGTCCTTGTGCCTTGAGCGTGTATGTTTTCTATACTCGTTCCTCCATTGTAACGTAATATTCCTTTCTTCTTTTTTCAAAAGCATCAAAAAGAACAAAAAAAATCAAATATACCCCAAAAAGAGGATGGGAAAAGTATTTTCTTTATTGGCAGCATCATGAGTTTCCCTTGGATAAAGCACATCTATCCATTTGATTCATCGGACTTTGGGATGTAGTACGACCTTAGGAATCTTTGCTCACTATATTGAGTTGTGTCCTCCACCATTTGGTTACTCTTCCGAAAATATGGAGAGTTTGCGTTGCCTCCTGCTTCGTAAACTTATGATTAACAGATATGTTGCCTAAGTCTTATCACTTGTCGTGCTATTGTCCAAGGGAAGTTTGTCACTGAGCTTGAGCCGGCCCCTCTACAATATGTCTCTTGTCCGCATACCCGGCCATCCTGAACGTCCAATCAAGTCTTTGTTCGAAATCATTGAAGCCTTCAGTCCGATCATCAAGATTATCAAGTCCATACCCGACGAGCCGTCGAAGACCTCTGGGTGGTGCAGTCGTACACTCATATGATTCTCCTACCCAAGTTTTAGAAGATTTTGAAGTTGTTTCTCGAGCTCTGAAGTACATCCATCAGGCCGAATCAGCTTCTGGGAGATGAATACTTTATATGTATATCTTTCTGATTTCGAGATGTAGCTCCGTTGTGTATTGTTCGCGGCTACTCTTCATAGTTGCTTGACATGGATCTACAGTGTATTTGATTGGTAGCCATGGTTCTATTTTATCCCTAGCATGGGTATGGCCGCCTCGGTGAGACATTTGATATTTTTTGTAGACGGCACCTCCTGATTCTTGATTCCTGGGCTCACTCATTCAGCATATCAGTACAGATTGGTAAAGATTGGCAATGTATTTCGGCCATCAGATGCTCTTCTGACCTCACACATTAGGGGGCATCTGTTATAACCCTAAATTGCACCACACATGCTTACCTGGCATCAGGCCAACTCATNTAAATTGCACCACACATGCTTACCTGGCATCAGGCCAACTCATATCCCTTCCTTGCCAAAGCCATGCTGAATAAACTCTTAAAAATCCTCTTAAAACAAGTGACACGCGCCCTAAACCACTACTGCACGCGTTGGAACGCTGGTAGGCCTACTACTGCATGCGTTGGAATGCTGGCAGGCCTACTACTGCATGTGTTGGAACATTGGTTGGCCTACTACAGCCCGTGTTTACCTAACAAAGCACAAAAATAGGAAAGTTATCGACGGGACAAAAAGCTATGGGTCAGTTAACTAAAACTCCCAGCCATGCATGGCCGAGAGTTCATCCAAAACCCTAGCTCTTTCTAGCCTATAAAAGAAGGGGTAGGGGTACTATTAGGAAGAGGAAAAAGATAGCAAAGAAACTCTGCCCAATTGACGAATCCTTTTGTCCCAACCCTTTAGCCTTTCCTCAAGCTTAAGGATAATTAAAGCAAAGCAGTTGGAGGATAAAGAAGAGGAGGAGCCCAGGATCAGGATCGAGGAACGATGAACGGTCTCTATCATTATTGTAAGTTGATTCATCTTGAGATTAATAAAAGAATACTTTTCTCATCCCAATGCACGAGTTATATATATTTTATTTGATTTATGCTTAATCTCTAACCCTCAAGTAGAAAAATAGCATGCATGTGTAGTGTTTTGTCTTGATTGCAGGATTGTCTTTGGAAGGAGCAGCGCAAGAGAGTGGACAAAGCACAATGGAGGATATACCCCAAACATCAGTAAAAAGGTTAGTAGGTCTTTTCCAGGCTTGTGTGTGAAAAAGGGGTTTGAGTTTTGGGGTGATAGGTTAAAAGTGATTTCTTTAAGGTCATGATCTGCATACAAGTTCAGCCCTAGCTTGTTAGTCTGTAGGGTATTATTTCCCAACAACACTGACATAGCATCCTTGAGGAAGCAGCTGAAGCTCCCGCCCACAGAGGATTCACAGGCGAAGGAGATAGCAGAGAAAGAAGGGGAGAAATATGAAATGCTCAAGCTGCTCATGGAGCAGAATGCACAGCTTAAAGAAATGGAAGTTGAGATGGAGAAATTATTGAAAGAGAAAGAACAGCTGAAGCCAATGGAAGTCATTCAATTGAGCGCCATTCCAATTTCAGGAGTGAGCACAGCGTCAGTGGCAGGAAAGACATTGGTCGAGGTTAAAGAGAGTGTATGGACAGACATCACTAAGTCCATGAATGAGATATGGCCCATGATCCAGATCATGTTTGAGTAGAACGAATTGGTCCAGAGGAGAAAACAGGCCATCAAGAAGATCAAATCAGAACTAGGGGAGATGCCAACACAGGCAAACAAGATCATCAAGTTCCTGAACTCCAAGACTAGGGAAGAGCTAGAAGAGCTGAAAAGTGAAGACAGAACAGAGACCATCCTTGAGGTCAAAAGAGTTTTGACCAAGAGAGGATTAATGCTTCAGCTGGAAGAAAAGGTTCAGTCCATGGACCTAGGGGTACAAATATTCTTCAGTAAGATTGAGGCTCTCCAGAAGAAAGGTCTTCCTGGTCTGAAGGTAATCAATGATAAATTGATGACACTCCTGGATTACAAGAAGAGATTGGTTGATGTGTCTAAGGACAGTTCAAAGTTTGCAGGGATTCAAGGGAGAATCACTGGCAAGGCATTTCTAGATTCCCTTCAGTGGGACATCAGCATCCAACACAAGATTCGATACATTTTCCTCACCAAGCCTACATTCGCCAAGCACACAGAGATGGACGAAGTGTATCGAAGGCTGCTCAAAGTCAATGTGCCCAGTCATCTTAGATGGGAGGAACTATGTGATCTGATCGATTAGGCGGATGAGATGTCCCCAGTCCATTCATTCATCCAGTCAGATGAGGTCATGCAGAGGCTTCATCAACGATCTACCCAGAAATCAGCGTGCAGTTACACCATGTCATCAAGCAGTTCCTAGATTTAGGAAATTTGTTAAATTAGTTAGGCTAAAAATAGATTTAGCAAGTCCTGGTCATTTATGATAGGAACGTTTGTAATTTGAGTTATAAATACTTCATCTTTTGAAGTATTGGGGGTTGTTGATCTTCACACCCTGACGCTATCAGACTGTATTATTTTTTAAGAGATCTTCCATTAATAAAAAGGAGGCACTTTTACAGGATTCTTGTGTGTATTCACTGGTGACGTTTTTCTTTCTAAGTTGAATGTTATTCTCGCTTTGTTATCACATTGTTTTCTGAATCTAATCTTTAAGAGTAGCAAATGTTGCAAGATTTATCTCGTATACCCTGTTTCTAACTCGAAAGGATTTTAGTGTTTTATCTTCTGGTATTTCAATAAAGAAATTCTTAACTGCTTCTTTGTTGAAATTATCTTTCTCAACTTTTTTGTTGTTCATCATTTAAACTACTAAAATATCCAGTGATTATATTATCTCTCCCTTTGAAAGTCTTCCCTTTGCGTTTTTGGTTTGTATTTCATATTTTATTAAAACACAAACCTCATAGCCCAATGGATGTCTAGATTGTCTCAACCAATTTGAAAAAACACTTTGACAACAAAACCGACCTATTTCTTTACCTAGCCTAATATTTAAAATTGGAAACATAGCTAAATCATATAGAGAGATCCCTCTCTGAAGTTGGAAGGGCTAGATCCTAGCTTCAAAATTGGTTGGATAAAGTTACATTTTGTGGATTTCTTTTGTGTCAACCTCTTGGAAATTTACAGAGTGCTAACATGTGGTTCACCCTCTCTCTAGGGATACGTCCATAGAATTGTGCTATATTATATTGAGGTAAAGAATGCAGTTATTGTTTGTGCTCTTAGCTATTATATCTCCTTTATTATCCTCTCTTTCTCTTCCCTCCCTGTGCACCCAGCTGCAGAGTTGATCTTTGCAACCAGCTGAAGATTTTACAATACCATAAGGCTCCCCCACTTCACACTCCTCTCTCATAATACAATAATCACTCACATCAACAATGACAACCTATCTTGATACCAACCCGACCCAGGTCCTCTTGACCTCTATTTATACATTACAATAGCTCACCGATAACTTTAGGTCGAAACCGAGGTGTCCAAAACCCTAGGTGTCTAAAACCCTAGGTCAACTTGACCCATATTTTCAGGGCTTCGCCAGCCTGTCTTTCCTTCCTTCTGATGCGGTGCTCCAAAGCATCCAACAGTGGCTCTTTTCACTTGTTTATTTTTCCATGATCCTTATTCCTTGCTGATATGTCATCCTTGATCTCCTCGTCCAATGACTTTCTTTCGCACACTTCGCTCTGTCTTTTCTGCTCTTTTTCTCACTTTGACCCAGTGACAGTCACTATGTCTTCCATGAAGTTCACATTTTACCTCTTATTCCTTCATCTTCGCTTCCTTTAACATCCCAAGGCCAACATGCCCCCAACACTCACCTCTAACTCGTCCTGAGGCACTTCAAATCTGGTCTTCTTGTTTTACTTCGACTTTGGGTTGAGCAGTGCATCCTTTGCTTTCTTCTCTATGCCTCCTCTCCGCCTTGTGCACACTATCTTTTTTGTGTCTGGTACCTAGTTTCAACTGCACCTGGTACCTAGACCCTTTTCTTCATGCTTCTTATGAGATTTGCGAGGTAGCTAGTTGTCATAGTACAACTTCAGCCGACTCCCATTCACTAATCCTCCCTTCCATTCTCCATTCAACGTCTTTAATTGCACAGCTCATCCCTCTGTAACATAAGTGATCTCATATGGCCCGAGCCAATGTGTTCTAAACTTCCCAGGATGTTTTAGGAACTTACTGTCATACACCAGTACCAGATCACCTTTTTTAAATGCTTTCTTCTTGATGTGTTTGTCATGATAGGCATTTTCTCTTTCCTTCCTAACCTGTTGGTGGAAACCTGCAATAAATCTATCTTCTTCCAGTTCAAATAACTGTGAGAGCCTCTCCTGAATAGTGCCAGTATCATCCATACCTGTAAGGGCAGTGATTCTTAAGCTTGGCAACAAGTATTCCATCGGGACAACAGCTTCAAGACCATAGCCCAACTTAAAAGGGGTATTCATGGTCAGCTTTTTGCAAGTGGTTCTATATGCCCATAACACTGCTGGTACTCTCAAATCCCAATCATCTATGTTCACACAACAAATCTTGGTTAGTGTTTTTTCCAAAATCTTGTTGAATGCATCAACTGTCCCATTTTCTTGAGGGTGGTACGGTGTGCTCTTTTGATGGTGGACTGTAAATTCTTCAGTCAAGGCTTCAAATGTTGTATTTATGAAATGTGTTCCTTGATCACTCATGAGGATATTTGGGCATCCAAACTTGGTTATGATGTCATCAAATATGAAGCGCACGGTTTTAGTTTCACTACAGTCCTTGACTTCTCTTGCTTCGGCCCATCTGGTCAAGTACTCTGTCGTAGTGATGATGTATCTTGCTCCTGTACACTTTCCTAGTGGATTTATAGTTCCAACAAAGTCAATGGCCCATTTCTAGAATGCTTGTAGGGTCAATTGTGGTGCCAACGGAATTTCATCTCTTCTGGATGGTTTCCCAACTCTTTGGCATACATCATTGGTTCTAGAATAGCCTTTAGCATCTCTGTGTAAGGTAGGCCACCAAAGGCCAGCTCTAAGAACCTTTTGCGCAGTTGCTTTACCTACATAATGTTCTCCCACGATGCCTTCATGAGATTCTGCAAGGATCAGCGGTCGTTCTGCCTCCATAACACATCTTCGCAATATCTCATCCATGCCCATTTTGTATATATGTCAAGCTATAAGTGATAAATTTGCAGCGTGCAGTACTAGTTGTTTCTTCTGTGGAATTGTATACTCACTAGGTTCCATTCCTGTTGACAGGAACTGGACTATTTCTGTGAAGTGGTCATCAATTTTTCTAATAGCTAGTAGATGTGCATCTGGCAGTGTATCTTCCAAATTAGTGGTCTCTTCTCCATGTTCCAACCTCGACAAGTGGTTAGGACCCTTGTTCATTCTTCCTGGTTTTACTATGATCTGAAAATCATACTCTTGAAATAGCAGCAGCCATCTGCATATCCTTCCCCCAACACTAGCTTGTTGACTAGGTACTTCAGCGCAGAGTGATCAGTAAACAGTTTAAAGTGTCCTCCCAACAAATAGTGGTGAAATTTTTGTAATGCGTACACCATGGCTAATCCCTCTCTTTCAGTAGTGGTATAATTAATCTCAATTGTGGATAGCTTCTTGCTAGAAAAGGATAACGGGTGGTCGATGTCTCATGTACTTGTTTGTGCTAACATAGCTCCTAATGCAATGGATGGGGCATCGACATGCACATGAAACTCCTTGGTCCAATCTGGGAAAACCAGAATGGGCCCAGTAACCATTTTCTGTTTCAGTGTGTCGAAGCTCTGCTAGCATTCTTCAGTCCAACTAAATGGACAATCCTTTTTCAAAAGCTTCTCCATGGGTGTTGTAATTTGAGCATATCCCTTAATGAACTTCTTGTAGTATCCTGTGTGTCCTAGCGCAGTGCGCAGTTGTTTAACTATTGTAGGAGGGGGTAGATAAACTATAATAGAGATCTTGGATGGATCTACCAGCAAGCCCTGCTTGCATACAATATGACCTAATAGCACTCCAAATGGTGAGAATAAGATGCACTTCTTCATATTCAAAGCAATTTGACATTGCCTGCATTTTTCCAACATTAGCCTTAGACATTCAATATGATTTTTCAACAAGCTAAAAACAGTCCAGTCATCAAAATATGCTTCTAGAAATTTATGCAGAAACTCTTTGAACGCTTCGGCCACCACCCTGGAAAAGATGGTTGGAGAATTATTCAATCCAAATGGCATTACCGCATATTGGTAGCATCCCAACTCTGTGGAAAATGTGGTCTTGTGGCGATCTTCCTTGGCAATGCAAATCTGATGGTATCCTGGAAATCAGTTTGTAAAAGAATATACCTCCTAGCCTCCCACATTATCTAACACTTCATCTGTGAATGGTGTAGGAAAAGGGTCATGCAGACAAGCATCGTTAAGCTTCCTGAGATCTACACAGATCCTGATTTCTCTTGTTTTCTTGTCTTTCACCACCATAGGGCTTATCCACTCTAATTCTTCCACAAGTTCTATAATCCCTGCTTCCATCATTTTGTCAAGCTCAATCTTCACTTTTTCCTTATATTTAGGGTTCAATCTATAAGGTCTCTGTTTGACTAGTCTAGCATATGGTTTTAAAGGGATCCTCATCTCTCCCATAGGTCCTTTAATACCCTTCATATCAGTGAAATTGGTCGGAAACAAGTCCTGATACTCATGCAGCAACTATGTAATCTTGTCAATGGTAGCAGCATCCCATTAATCTTTGACATTGGCAAGCTTCGACGTCTCCTTTGTTCCAATATTGAATTTCTTGATCTTGATCGGTTTTCCAATAAATGGTAACTCAACTCCTGGTCCTTCCACATCTCTTTGGCCTTCTGTCTCTGCAATGTTCACCTTTATCGGAACATTGTATTCATCAACAATGATGTTGTAATAGCTCTACAGTTTCTAGAGGGGCATAGTCCATTCATCCTCTTTTTGTTCCAAAGGGAGGCTAGATGCCTCTTCAAATAATTTTTGTCTCACAATATATAATTATTGGTCTACTTAGGGATATTCACTTTCAAATAAAAAGGTGGTTACAAAATTCTGAGTCATACCTACCCAGTCTGCAGTGATGAGGCACAGCTCGGCTTGAAGGTACCAGTTGATAGGTGTAGTGTCCAGCGTGTTAATGAATTTGTGCACCCATTGTTCTTGAGGGACATCACTCCATGCTTCTTCGCAGCTTCACACATGGTCCTTTAGGCAGCTTCGACCCGTGTACCTTACTTCACAGCATTCTTCTTTTGCCGAGAATCGCATTGTCATCATAGTACAACATTGTACCCAATCTGTAATATTACTTTTGTGTGTCCCCCACCATCTTGTTGGTGTGGCCTTCAAGGCTTAATCCATTACCAATATCCTTTTTTGTGTCAGTACACTTGCTTCAAAATATGATATGAAGGCTTCTAAAGGGTTCAGACCATCAAATGTGGGTAAGTTACTCATTGTTGTGCCGATCCAGCGAACTTCTCTGGTTAATCTAGCACATCTTCTGGTAGATACTTCATACATCGGATTCTGCCAGTTCTCCAATGCATCTTCTGAATTTGATGAACATGCGTTGTCACTTTGCCAGCTTAAGTTCCCGTCATTTGTAGGATTTATGTAGTCCTGATGTCTAGATGTTATATTGTATATGTTGTCTAGTGCGTATGTGCATTCTTCTTCTCTGATGGGCTCTATGTATCGTTGACCTTCATCTAGATCTAAAGGTGTGATGACCCTCAGGTCATCTCCTTCAAAAGTCATACATATTTTCTTTAAGTAAAAAACAGTAGAGTTATTGAAGGCCCAATCAATTCCTAATAGCACAGGGTAAGGGCAATTTTCATCAACTATTTCAATTACCTCAAAATATGCAAATGTTCTTATTCCATCAATGTCCACAGGGACATGCTCCAATCATCCAAATGGGCTAACAACTTGTTGGTTAGCCATCCTAAGCCTGGTAGGGGAATATATCAACTTCAATTTTCCCATCTGTGCCCAGGTTTGCTTCGTCAAGACATTGACCTCCGACCCTAAGTCGAGGACCACATAGTCTATCTCATATTCTCCTATTTGAGCATTCAGATGTAATTCCTTATTTGTCCTTATCTTCTTACCAATTTGGTGTACTTCCCTATTCAGTAAGGGATCTATCTTTCCTTACTCATATTGTTTGATTAAATTTTGTAATTCTTGTACAGCGCTTTCATCTTGAATCAACTTAATACAAGTGTATAAAAATTCCATGATCTTGCTTACCTCTTTTCCTTCTTTTGGCGAAGCAGACTGATCAAATGCTAGAGGAATTCCATATTCTCTCACTTTTTGTCTAGTCTTTGATGTAGAGCCTTGGTTTCCTCTAAATTATTTCCTAGCTTCCTCAAACATCTGTCTTTCTTTCTTTGCATCAAAAGTTTGGGTCTTCTCTATAGCTTTCTGGATTCCCGACTCTTTTGTAGTCTTCCCTTGTGTCATTTTGTCTTCTCCTATGGAAGTGCCTCCTCTGGCTATAACAATGACTCTAGGGTCTTCTCCATGAGGTTCAGCATAGATCAATTGCACTTGTGGGTTTTGTTGGGGTCCTCATCTTTCCTGAAGCTTAGCTATTAGTACAGGACAATCTTCTATAACATGGTCAAATGAGTTGCAGTAGCTGCAAGTAGTACAAGGGTTCTGAAAATCCCTTGCAAGGTATCCAGGTTGTGTGGATTTATAACAGATGATCTGTCCTCAGCCTCGACCCATTCCTCCTCCTCATCCTCTTCCTCTAAATCCACCGCGAGGATTGAAGTTTCCTCTCCCAAGAGAGTTGTATTGCGTAGCATTTCCTTCTTGTTGTACTTTGCCTTGGATCTTATATATGTCTCTTGAACTTTCATGCATGAGATCATAAGCCCTACAATTCCTATCATCATGCCATATAGACTTATAGAATGTACAGAACAAATTTGTAGGTGTTTGAACATACTTTTGCATGTAGTAACATTCACCAATATGATGTCTATTTCTGCATACCTCGCACCAGGGTAATGTGACTTGCTTCAAAGGGCTCGGGGATCTAGAAGCCAAGTATTCATTGAATAGAGGGAAATGTTCCTTGTCATTACCTTCTGATCAGAATCTAACAGACCAGATGTCTTCTCTTTTATCTTTTTCCTTGTCTTTCTTCATATCTTCGACCTGCAGAGACAAACTAGTTAGTTGACTTAGGATCTGACTCATACCTGAGATGGATTCTCCCATAGGGGTTGATAAAATCTTCACGGTGATCTCCAATGCCTCATCCTACAAAGAAATATTATTTTTCATTAAGGGAACTCTGATGTGTGGTAAGAGGGAAGCAATGAAACATTCTTTGTTTTGTTCATCCAGGATCTGAAAAGTTAATCGACATGTCAAGGTTTTCAATCTCTGATCAAATTCCCACAAAGGTTCGACCACCTTCTACTTGATCTCTTTTATCTATGTGATACATTGTGACTCTGACTTAGGTTTCTTAAATTCTGCAATTAGTGCATTCTTGATATGATTCAATGGCTTAGGCTATGCAAGTCCTTGGACAAGTTCCATGTACCAACTCAAGGCATGATCTCTGAGAGTTGTATTGAACTGGGTTCTTTTGACAGCTTCATTTGTGACATTCTTAATGTTCCATACGGCTTCACAGAGGAACCAGTGCTGGTCAGGATCTTCATATCCATATCCCCTAAAGATAGGAAGTCTCATATCATCTACCATATATATTCCTAGGGTTCTTGACTGAATATGTGGTGGGATACTATGGACAGTGCACTGGACGCTCTGGTGACTGGAATTACTCTTGTTTCTTAAGAATGAATCAATAAGAAGGATAGCAGTACTTACTTTGATGGTCTACGCAGTTTCTAAGTTTTCAGGTTCTCCTCGGTGAATTTCTTCAGCTTGTCCTTCCTTGGTCCTGGCGGGTTTTGAATGTTCTTCATCTGTCAGATATTCTTCTCCTCCACTCTAGAAACCCTCCTCCCCATAGTTTTGCTTAAATAGGTTTGCAAGGTTGACCTCTCGGAACAATCTCCTACTGCGTGTATGTCTAGCTTCTGTGTCACTATCGTTGTCTGAATTCTTGAACATTAGCGTTTCTAGATCTGACCAGTCTACTGTATCTTTAAGATGTTATTTTCATGCAATAGCATCTTGAGTCTCAACTTCAGGAATTGTAGAAATTTTCCTATGGGTCCTTTAAAGAAATATCTTTTAGCTTAGCTATACGACTCTACTCTGTCAACAACAAACTCTGTGATGTACCCTCCAATGGTACTATTGAACCATTGATCTACTGCTCATTTTATGGTGTTATCATCTTTCTTGACCTTCTTGATCAACTCTGACGTCCAACCCACAGGAAGTCTGGATCGGATCTCGAACTGGGTATCGGCTAATCTAGCTGGCCACTCATATAGCTCTTGATGGATCCCTCCAAAGAATATCTCGTGTATATCAGTGAAGATATATCTTTCTAGTCAATCATCGATGCTAAGATTAGGGTTCTTATTCTGGGCTTCAGTGAAGTCCTTCTCTTGATCCTCTATCCACTTTTGAATCTCTGTCTTCGATGTAAACCACCTTGAAATTCCCTTAAAAGTAATCTGGTCTCGGAAACAGAACCATTTTTTGGCACATGGGTAGACCCAGGGTTCAACGCTCAAGAGCACACCAACAAAGCCCTAACTATTGGCCCTTTCGGCAACACCTGCGAAGCAGATGAAGTCTCACCCGAAGCATTTATGAGGGGGTTTCAGGATAGAGATGTCTACAACCAAGGGGAATATCAAGAGGATCTAACACAGGAGAAACATGACATTCATATATCACTTATCATCTTGATCTACTCCATGCATCTATCAGATCTACCTTAGCAATGCAATAACAGTACATGAATGACAAATACAAAATACTAATCATATACAACACAAAATATACATGGGTCACCTTGTCTCTAGGGATACGTCCACAGAATTGTGCTATATTATATTGAGGTAAAGCATACAGTTCTTATCTATGCTCTTAGCTAGTAGATCTCCTTCATTCTCCTCTCTTTCTCTTCCCTCCCTGTGCACCCAACTGTAGGGTTGATCTTCTCACCCCCACTTAACACTCCTCTCTCATAATACAATAATCACTCACATCAACAATGAAAACCTATCTTGATACCAACCCAAACCAAGTCCTATTGACCTCTATTTATACATTACAATATATCACCGACAGCGTTAGGCCGAAACCTAGGTGTTCAAAACCCTAGGTGTCTAAAGCCCTAGGTCAACTTGACCCATATTTTCAGGGCTTCACCAGCCTGTCTTTCCTTCCTTCTCGTGCGATGCTCTAAAGCATCCAATGGTGGCTCTTTCTTCTTGCTTACTTGTCCATGATCCTTCTTCCTTGTTTATCTTTCATCCTTGATCTCCTCGTCCAACAACTTTCTTTCCCGCACTTCTCTCTGTCCTTTCTGCTCTTTTGCTCACTTCGACCCAGTGACAGTCACTGTGTCTTCCGCGAAGTTTGCATTTGACCTCTTCTTCCTTGATATTTTCTTCCTTTAATAGCCCAAGGCTAGAAATGATCATAGGGTACATGTTGATCTAGATAAGATCCAAGTCATCCATGACTGTCCATCCTCGACCACACTAACCGAGCTTCGAAGCTTCTTGGGACTGTCCAATTTCTATCGATGGTTTTTGTTGGGATTCTCCCATATTGCATGGGCTCTCAGCCAAGTGACCAAGGGCGGTGGCAGGGAAAATTTAGCATGAGGGAAGGAACAACAATGAGCATTTGATGATCTGAAGCATCGCTTTTGCTCAGCTCTAGTACTCTACTTTCCTGATTTGAAACAATTGTTTGAGATTGAGACCAATGTATATCACTATATTGTAGGCGCAATTCTCACTCAACACGGTCATCAGGTGGCATACCATAGTGAGACACTCTCATATACTTTCTATAAGTACCCCACCTATGAAAAGGAAATGTATTCCTTTGTATAAGCATGTCTTCAATGGAAACATTACATTCTGGGAAAGGAGACAATCATCCACACTGATCACAAGCCTCTACAGTTCATACAAACACAAGGGAAGTTGTAGACCAACCTCCATCAGAAGTGGTCCACTTACCAGCAGTATTTCCATCTCAACATCAAGTATAAGACAGGGAGCACAAATCGTGTCATTAAATTCCTCGGTCAACCTCATGTGGTTGTACTCACCACCATGCTCCATTCCTATGGTCATGAGGCATCTGAGTGGCCCCAACTTTATCAGCAAGATCTGAACTTTTCCACCACCTATCATCTCTTGGGTACAAGCGCAAATGTCACTGATTTTCATATTCAGGATGACCTATTATGACATTTGGTCCATATTTGTGTTCCTGCAAGGAAGCGTGCAAAGTTGATTTGGGAGGCTCACTACAGTCGGATGGTAGGAAATTTTGGCATGGAGAAAACTGTGGCAATTCAACAGAAACATTTTTGTTGGCCAGAACTTTGACAGGACGTCAGCAAGTATATCATATATTGCACTTCATGTGCCATTTCCAAGCTAGCCATCAAGAAGAAAGGATTATATGCCCCTCTTCCTACCCCTGAGAAGCCTTGGGAATCCATCTTAATGGATTACATGTCTAGCCTTTTGTCTGCAATGCAAGGCAATGATTGTGTATTTTTGGTAGTTGATCATTTTTCGAAGATGGCCATCCTCACATCCTACAAGAAGAAAATCACAGTGGA
This sequence comes from Picea sitchensis, assembly GCA_010110895.2. Taxonomy (NCBI): domain Eukaryota; kingdom Viridiplantae; phylum Streptophyta; class Pinopsida; order Pinales; family Pinaceae; genus Picea; species Picea sitchensis. The sequence goes on from SNQJ01S0038499.1 coordinate 54,064, forward strand.
AAATGTTAAAATATTGTGTAACTGTAAAGAATATTCTTATCCCCTTTTGTGGATAAAGATATATATATATTTATTATTGATCATGTCGGGTATTGTAAATGACCAAATCCCCTATTGCGGATTGGTCAAACCCTAATTGTAATAGGCTAAATAAGAAGTCGGCCCCATAATATATTAAAGGTGGTTATAACCACCCAGAAGAAGAAGTCAGCCCTGCCAGTGAAGAGACACTTCCACACGTGCCAAAATTGTATAAATAAGAGAGGCCAGCACCTCATTTAGACACACACTCAGCTCACTCATCTAGTGTGCAAGTTTTGAAGGAAGATGTAGTTGTCGGTTGCCAGAAGAAGGAAGAGAGAGAGGCGTGTTGCTTAGTGTGGGATATTCTTTGTTGTCTGGTTCATTATCTTGGCATTGTATTGGCTATATATATTAAGAAAGTTTTGTTGGGTTTTCTTCCCCTAGAGGGTTTCCCAGGATAAATACTTGTGTACTCTTGTGATTGTGTTTCTCTCAGTGATCTTGTCTATGCTATTGTTATCTAGTAAATTGAAAGTAACCTAATAATAGTCGAAACCTTAACATGGTATCAGAGTTAAGATGAAGAGAGAATCTTTCACGGGAAAAAGAAAAACGTCATTGTTGTCGTACATGAAAATTAGGGCTTTTTATTGAAGAATGTTTTCAGCCCCAAATCCATCTAGAAAGGTGCGCCCTACCTCAAGGAACATTTTGGCATCTTCAGCACACATTTTCAGTGGCTAGATCTCCCGAAAAGTGAAACCCTAGTTTTCACAAAATACCAAAAGCACCAGAAGTACCAGAAAACCAGAAGCACCAGTCCAAAAATCCGCAAATCAAGTTTGAAGGGGTAAAATTTGGATTTTCAAAAATCTGATTGTACCAGCATACTCGCCTCAGTCCAGCGCATCTTTTGGTGAGTTCAATTTTCAGATCCAAGAAATTTGATTTTTTTATTATTTCTATAGCCTAAAGGGCTAGGGTTTCTACTGTAAGAAATAATGACTACCAGCATGAGGGTAGAATACAGGCTAGAAGGATCTAGAAACTTCAGATCTTGGAAGCATATGTTGCAGATGATCCTAGACGAGAATGATCTCCTAGAACATGTTACTGTTGATACTGAGAGGGGGGTGAATCAGTATCAAGTACAATTTAAAGCCTTTTTCAACTTATAATTAAACCATTCAATTATATCAAATGAGAAATAAACAATAGTATAAGAGTTACACAAATACACCACAGTACACCATGCACAATATATGAGAAATAACCAATAGTTATTGTTCAAGGGAAGTAATGACTTCCAAAGGTAGCTACAGATTCCAAATGTAAAGGGAGGGATAAACCTCTAAGAGGAAGATACAATTCTCCAATATCAAGAGAGATTTTAACTCTCCATCCTTCCACCCAAGAATATATGAGAGATAATAAAACTTTACATTAAATCATCACCATCAACCAATCATCACATAGAACCTGATAATGCTTCCTGAGACTTCTTCAATTTTTGCAATTATTCAATTCTTGGAGTAATCTCATCCTGTAGATAATATTACTCAATATAGTCTCTGAAACTCCTCCAATTTTCACTCCTTGAATCCTCCTCAAAAAGAGGTTATAGAAAGAATGGTAGACTTTATTCAATTCTGGTCTATTCAGGAGAGTGAACTTGCACAGAATGCCCCGTGCTCAATAATTAACATCCGATTCTGAAACTTGCACACACGAAACTACAATCCGTACTCTTGCCAATGAAATTTTTCCCACTTCATTTGGATTCTCAATAATAAGTTATGACTTTTTTACCCGGAACACCTGTTTATTGACTAGCTTCAAGACTGGTCACAAACCCTATCTTCCACAGAGTGTATCTCCATAATCATAGTGAATCAAGAGTTGAACCTTGTACCAGGGGTACCTTGATATGTATTCTCAATACCATAGCGATTTCACCATCTGAATCGTTCTAGAAAAATATTTATAGCAAAAATGGTAAGATGACCTGAAAATAACATACCTTAGAACACATCACCAAAAGACTTCATCCTCCCTTGAAATCCGGCCTTCTTTTCTTCTTATTTCCTATGAAATTTGACTTGTATCAAATGAATGTATAATTATGTTTATTTATACCATTTATATCACTTCCTTTTAACATTAGGGCTGACCTGACACTTTCTTATTTTGTAATTATTTTCAGGGCCTACATGTACTTCCTTCTTCAATTCACTTTGTCATATTCAAAACTTTATTTCTCCTCAGCCATGAGGATCCATGTGACATGCCACATACCACCGGAAACAACATGATGTATACTATCCATCCATGGGTTTTGTATCTACATGTGCATTTTCCTTCATGTACAAATACCTTCATCAATCTTGCGGTCCAAAACCCGTGACTAGGGTTGACATCAATGACAACAACCAATCTTCCAACAATCTCCCCCTTTGTCATTGATGGCAACACTCATTCTCCCCCTATCATCATTATCCCAATTTATCTCCCCCTTTGACATCAATGGAAAAGGGTATGGCTTCTCCCCCTGAGTTTAATGGAAAAAGGTAACTCTCTTCTTTGGGATTGCTCCCCCTGAACATGTGGCATTCAATAATACTTCATCCTTATTTTTGGTCTTTGGTACTTTTTCTTCCTTGGAATCCTTTTCTGTGGCTTCTATCTTCTCTCTCTTCTTCATGTCTAGGATGTATATGTTTTTCGGTCTTCTTGTTGCAGTTGCAACCAATCTTCCTGAATTATTTTCTCTGATTTTACATTTTTTGGAGTCAAACGTAAGAGTGTATCCTTGATCACACATTTTACTAACACTGAGTAGATTATGCTTCAAGTCTTCAACCAATAGGACATTCTTTTCTTTTACATTTTTTCTTCCAAGTTCTACTACACCTTCAAGTATTTTGGCAAATGAGTCATCTCCAAATGCAACATTGCCACCCTTTCTCTTCAAGCTGATGAATTTGTCTTGATCCTCGGTCATGTGTGAAGAACATCCATTGTCTATGTACCGTTCATCTTCTTCTTTACATTCTTCAACGGTTAATGTTATTCGAAAATCTTCATTGTTTGGAATCTCTATCCTTCTCCATACTGTGGTTGGCATAGGGACATCATAATTCATATATCTGCAATCTTGTGCTTTGTGACCAAGATAATTGCATTTGTAGCATACAATATTTTTGTCCATCAATGGGTAAAATGAATTATAACTTATGTTGACAAATCCACGATTATTTCCATATATTCTGTTTACACCATTCATGTTTCTTGTGTATTTGTTCCTTTCATTGATTCTGCAATTAGTTGCCTTATGTCCAAAATTGTTGCAAGTATAACAATAACCAAGAAAGAAATTTTGATACCTGGGAGTAAGTGACCTTCTTTGTGATGTAGTCCATATGGGTTCATGATCTACTCTTCTGTAGTTTCCTTCATACTGATTGAAGCTTCTTTGATTCCTGAAGGTAGGAGGTCTTATTGGATATTCATCTCTTTTGTAATCATTCCTTCTTTATGGTATCCTGGTCCACTTCTCATCAACTGTCTGTGTAGCTCTTTCTTCAACCTTCTTGTTGGTATTTGCATCTTCTTTGTATGAAGTTTCACCCATGCATCCAATATGTGTTAATTCTTTTGGAACTTGAGAGTTTATTAAGCTCTTCCTCAATGAGACAACTTCTTGTTCAAGTTTCTCACAATCTTCTTCTTTCTTTATCATTTGGACCTTCTTTACTTCTGTTATTTTTCTTGTTTCTTAGAGTAGAGTTTTCAAGGAAATGGTTTCTTCTCTTAGTTTCTGAAAGTCTTCTAATTGTTTATTTAAGCTTACAAATGTCTTTTCATAACTACCCAATTCACTTCTTAGTTTTCTACGCGTCTTTGAGCTTTCTATTTTCAATCTCAACATGCTTCAATTTTTTAAGATTCTCATCTTCTTGTTGAATCATTTCCACTTCATGATTTTCTTCTTCTTCATTGTCATCTCTTTCAATCCTTGGATGAGGACATTCAAATTCAACATGTCCTACTCCTTCACAATTAAAGCAAAATAACTGACCTCTATTTTCTTCTTTGAAATATGATATGTTGTAATATTCTTCAACTTATTCTTCTTCTTTTGCTTCTTCCCTTGCATAAAGGTCTTGTAGCTTGTCCCAAATATCTTTTTCTGATGCACATGATCCCACCTTGGATTTCACTGAATCTATCAATCCATCTAGGATGGTATCTATTGCCAGTTTGTTGTTCCTTTTTGCTTCCTTCTGAGTTGCATTCTTTGGTTTCTTCAAAGCATTGTATCCTGAAGCAACTGAGAGCCAAACATCTGCCCCAAGATCTTTCAAGTAAGTTTCCATTCTATTTTTCTAGTATTAAAAATTGCTTCCATCAAATGGTGGAATCCCATTTGGAATGTTGTCTTCCATTTCTGCATAAGATCTTCCTTCCAATGGTTAAATTGTACTAAAGGTAACCCGCTCTGATACCAATTGTTGATACTGAGAGGGGGGTGAAACAGTATCAAGTACAATTTAAAACCTTTTTCAACTTATACTTAAACCATTCAATTATATCAAATGAGAAATGAACAATAGTATAAGAGTTACACAAATACACCATAGTACACCATGCACAATATATGAGAAATAATCAATAGTTATTGTTCAAGGGAAGTAATGACTT
>SNQJ01S0038499.1:61831-79851 GCA_010110895.2 Picea sitchensis
AATTGTTATGCTTAACCTGTGTCCTTTTCCCATCCATCAAGTGATTTGCAGTCTGTGGTGGTTTGTTACTTGGTTGTCTCATTCTTTGTTGTGGAAGATATCTATACCTTGAATGTCTTGATTGCTCATAATTTAATTTTAAACAACAATTTACAGCTTTATGACCAAAGTTAGAACAAAAGAAACAATATCCATAGAAAAAACGTTGGTACCTGGAAAATGGTTGTCTTCTTTGAATAGGTCGATTTCTTCCATGCTGATGATTTCCTTGAGCAGGGAGTGCATTATTTCTTTGTTCTACAGATTCAGTCCTAGCACCTTTTTCTTTACTCCTCCTGGGCGGTTGATTGTCTTCCTTTGTTTCTACAGGTTTGTTGTTGTCATTGGTTGTATATTTGACAAATTTGATGGATTATTTGTTTCTTGGCTGGCCACTACTTGATCCCTCTTCATAACCCAAACCAGTTTTCACCTTTAGATTCCTTTGTTGATTCAGAATGGTGGTTAATCTTTCTGAGGCTTTGATACTTGACAGATTCTAATGATACAAGGCTTGAAACTTCTCCAACTCTTTCCTAGTTTTCACTACTTCTTCTTCCAGAGTTTACATCTTTCCTTCCTTTATGATAACTGTTGTTTCATAATGTCCTCGATTTTCTTTTCCTCTTCTAATTCTACTTTTAGCAGGGAAAAGCCTTCATCAAGTTGTTTATTGTCTTTCATGAACTGTATCAGCAATTGTTTTTACTTTATGTTCTTAATTTTGAGTCTGTCAATCTCTTCCAGTGCACTGATCAGTTCTCCTTCCATATCAACCACAACTTCTTCTTCATTAGCCTCACTTCCTATGCTTTTATTATAATAATCCTCTTTGGCCATAAGTATGAAGTCATTTAGTTTATCTTCAATAGAGGATTCATTGTCTTCATCATCTGAAGGATCATCATCATTGTTTACACAAAGACTTTTCTTTTTAAAATTAATCTCTTTAAAGAAATTTATGTGTTTGTGCTTCTCCTCATCATCACATGTCTGATTCTTTCCTTTGTGAGGAAATTTATTTGAAAAATGACCTATCTTACCATAGTTGAAACATTTGAAAGACAGATTACCTTTGTATTTGCCTGATCCCTTCTTCAGGATCTTCACAAATTTTACTTCAATTTCATCAGGCTCAGAATTCTCATTATTGTCTGCTTTAAATGATGTTTCTCTGTAGGTGGGTTTATCTTTAACTATTCTCATTTCATATGCAGTCAATGTTCCTAGAATTTGATCAAACTCCAAGGTTTTTAGATCACTAAGTTCTTCTATAGAAGAAACCTTCGGGTTGAACCTATCTGGTAGATATCTCAAAATTTTATGAACTAAAGAAGGTTCCTCAATTTTTTCACCAAGTGCTTTCATTGCATTTACCAGTTCTTCAACTCTCAGAAAGTATTTTCCAACAGTTTCATATTCCTTCATCTTTAGTTGTTCAAACTATACTCTGTATATTTGAAGCTTGGCGTCCTTTACCTTTTCATTACCTTCATAACTGCTAATGAGTTTGTCCCACATTTCTTTGGCAATTCCTAGGTGCATAACTTTTACGACTTTTGCTTCTGCAAGCCGACTCAAGATAGCATTCATAGCCTTAGAGTTGAAGCTAAATTCTAGCTTGTCATCCTTATTAGCTAGTACAACTGGCTTTACATAACCAGTATCTACCACATCCCAAACATCTGCACCTAAAGCAATTATGTAAGTTCTCATTCTAACTTTCCAGAAGGCAAAGTTTGTTCCATTGAAAAGAGGGGCCTTATTGGTTGAATTTCCTTCATGGCTTGACATGTTTAAGCTCTAGGATCTACCCTTAGATAAAAGGGGTCAGCTCTTATACCAATTGTTGGACAACTGAGAGGGGGGGTGAATCAGTTGTTACCGTGCTTAAACAATTATGCTTATTTTAAATTCTTTGAAGAGCACTTAATGACAATCACAATAATGTAGGGAAGTAAGCAATAGAACATTCAGCATCATTGTCACATATGAAATCTACAGAGACATATATTTCCTGAGGAAACCCATAAAGGGTAAAATTCTTTATATGATAAGTAATCTTTGCATTATGTACATTATCATACATATGAGCTCCAACTCATTGTGAGGCTACAACCTCTGTATTGCAAGCTACAACTTGTTGAGAGCACCAACTCTTTGTTTTCTCTAGCACCTACTAGAAGGGAGCACCAACTCCCTGGTTTCTTTAGCACCCACTACAAGGAAGCACCAACTCCCTAATTGTTCCATCTCCAACTGGATGGAAGCACCAACTTCCAGTCACACAGGCACCAACCTGTATAACAGAGAACAACAGTTCTCCCTTGCACCACCCTGCCACCCTAGTTTCTCTGGCTACAGCCAGATGAAAGCTACAACTCCATGTGTTCAAGCACCCACTTGAACCTCTAAGGACAACAATATTCCCTAGCACCTCCCTTCCACCCTAACATATAAAGTTTTCTATATGTAAATTGATCACAGTGATACAATATTTATCATTGGCTTACCAGGCTTATCACTATTCTACTATGTTGCTCTTCTCTCCTATATCAGTGTCTCTCTGTCTGTATCTTCTTGCATTTTTTGATCTTCTGTTTTTCTCTACAAGAGCACCTCAGCCTTCCTTTACTTCCTCACTATCTTGTTGAACACCTCCCTTGCGCTTTTTGTGCCTCTGCCTTTTATGCTCTGTGTTCCATGTCCATTCAGTGCACCATTCCTCTTCTCCATGTTTTTGTTGTTGCACACTCCTCCTTATACACTCCTTGATCACTCTGAACAACTGCAACACTCATCTCTTCTTTGTTAGGTATACTTATAGTCTCTGTGCACTTTGTGCATGCTATCTTGGCATGCTTCTGCATGCTCACTCCATGTCGAGTGCTCTGCCTGATCATCATGTCAACTCTTCAGCTTCTCTGGCAATTAAACCCATGTGTCCATCATCATTGGGTGTTATGCCAAGATTCCTTCACATCTCCAGCAGTCAAGACTCTTCATCTTCTCTGTTACAGTCGATATCAACCTCTCTGTTGCAGTTACAGGCTTCAACTCTCTTCCATCTATCAATCGCCTCTATGACCAGTCTTCATTCCACTGGCAGATTCCTTGAGACCCTTCAGCTCCTCTAGCACTTATATAGAAGTATCGTCGAGTCCTCTAGTAGAAACCATCAGTGGTTTCTAGATATTACAGTGCGAACCATGAAATTGAGCCTAGCTATGCTAGCTCCTTCCACTTACATGACCACCAGCGGTGACCACTGGCTACATTGACATTTCCGTATTTCGGCATTCGGCATTTCGGCTTTTCTGTGGTAAAGAGTTATCTTGACGCTCCATGTTGTGATCCCTAAAACTCTGAAAAAGGAGCTTAGTTGGACTATCTTTGATCATTTCGGCATTTCGCATTTCGCTATTTCACGATTTTGCATGTCGTGAACTCCTGTTGCGAGTCACTCTGACTCTTCCAACTCCCGATCCCTGAAACTCCGAAAAGGGAGTTTATCTCTTCGAGCTCTTCTCTACATCTCTTCGACGATGTGACCACCAGCGGTGACCAGGCCTTATTCAAAACTGTATTTCACAATTTCGTGTTTCGTCACTTTGGGACTCCTATGATGAAGAGTCTCGAGTCTTGATTCCTCCATCTCCCGGTATCCAAAATTGTCCTCCTGCTTTCGGGATTTCAGCGTTTCGCATTTAGCGATTCTGGTACTCCTGATGATGAAGAGTCTTGACTCTTCCAACTCCCGGTATCTGAAACTGTCCTCCTTCTTCCGGGATTTCGGCGTTTCTCATTTCGCAATTCCGGGACTCTTGATGATGAAGAGTCTTGACTCTTCCAACTCCTGATATCTGAAACTCTGAAATGGAGTTATTTTCCGGTCTGCGAAACTCTTTGTTTATGTGCCTATTTCGGGATTTCGGCGTTTCGCATTTCGTCGTTTCGGCATTTCGACACTCCTGTGGTGAAGTGTTTCGACACTTCAACTCCCGGTATCTGGGACTCCAAAATGGATTTATTTCCCAGTCTGTGAAACTCTTTGTTTATGTTCCTCTTTCGGGATTTTGGGATTCCGGATTTCGCAACTCTGGGACTCCTGTGTTGAAGGGTCTCGACTCTTGACTTCTCAATCTCCTAGTATCTGAAACTCTGAAATGGAGTTGGATCAATGTATTCCAGCATTTCACATTTCGTCGTTTTGGCATTCTTTTCGTGAGTTTCTTCCTTGACTCCTCCAATGCCTGGTATTAGAAACTCCGAAATGGATTTTACGCTTCTGATCTTTCCATGCAATTATCCCTGCGTTGTTGAACTTCCTTGCCTGCCTGTTTTCCATCAAATAAACAAGCACACTCTTGCACTCTTCGTGCACCTCTGCACTAACTCTTATGAGCTTACGTTGTCCCTGTTTTTCCATCGCTGCAAACTTTGATCTTGCCATCAATGAAAAGCACATATGCATGTAATCATGCCAACAATCTCCCCCTTTGGCATTGATGGCAACCCTGAACAACTGCGCTAATTTGTTTGGACCTCCAACGGTAGCATCCGGTCCAGACCACTCCTTTTTCTCCCCCTTTGACATCAATGTCAAAGAAAACATGCTCCCCCTAAGTTGTTGCAGTATTTTTAGGAGGCATCAGATATTCAATCATAATAAAACTCCCCCTAATAGTATGGACTCTCTTAGGTGTGAGACGGGATGACACCCAGCTTTTGTCGGAGATATTCAAATGGTATCTTGGCTAGGGGTTTAGTAAAGATGTTTGCAATTTGTTCTATGGTTGGAATGTAATGAACCTGAACACCCTGATTGGTGACCTGCTCTCTCAGAAAGTGGTATTTTATGGGAATATGCTTGGTCTTGGAGTGGAATATAGGATTCTTAGACACAATGATGGCACTAGTGTTATCACAATGAATTGGGATCATTGCAGCGTATTTTACCTCCAAGTCTGCAAGTGTCTGAATCATCTGTAATACCTGAGTGCAACAGGTAGCAGCAGCAATGTACTATGCCTTTGTAGTTGATAAAGAAATGGAACCTTGCTTTTTACTAAGCCATGATACTAATGAGTCACCCAGGAATAATGCTCCTCCACTGGTGCTTTTCCTCTCATCAACACAGTTTTCCCAATCTACATCTGAATAGGCAATTCACTGAAAATTCTGATTTCTGGGATACCACAGACCATAAGTCATTGTTTCTTTCAAATACCTGAATATCCTTTTGACAACTTGCAAATGACTCTTTTTAGGTGCAGACTGATATCTTCATACCATTCCAATAGCATGCATTATGTCTGGAAGAGATTTTTTGATGTAAATTAGGCTACCTATCATTGACCTATATGAACTTTGATCAACATCAGGTGAGTCATCATCCCTGCTTAATTTGCATCCAGTAACCATAGGTGTACCCACATGTTTAGAATCTTCCATTTGAAACCTTTTCAACATTTCTCTTAGATATTTTTCTTGAGAAATGAACATCCCTTCAGACCTCTGAGTAATTTGCAGGCCAAGAAAAAATGATAGTTGACCTATCATAGACATTTCAAACTCAGACTCCATGGCAGAAGCAAACCATTGTACCAATGGATCCTTATTACATCTAAAGATGATGTCATCTACGTAGACCAACGCAATGAGCAAATCATTACCCTTTGTTTTGATATATAGATTGTTGTCTATTGTTCCTCTCTTGAACCCTTTGTCTTTGAGATACATATTTATACTGTGATACCAGGCATGAGGGGCTTGTTTTAACCCGTATAAAGATTTCTTCAACTTGCATACTAAGTTAGGGTTATAAGACAGTTTGAAACCCTCTGGTTGTTCCATATAGACTTCTTCATTTAAATGTCCATTTAGAAAAGCTGACTTGACATCCATTTGATAGACTTTAAACCTTTTATGACAAGCACAAGAAAGAAATATTCTCATAGCTTCTAATCTTGCTACGGGCGCAAAAGTTTCATCAAAATCCGGTCCTTCTATTTGAGCATAGCCTTTACAGACCAATATTTCTTTGTTCCTGACAAATCGTCCCTGCTCATTCAACTTATTCTTAAAGATCCATTTGGAACCAATGATATTTTTACCTTCAGGTCTATGAACCATCTCCCACGTATTGTTTTTCTCAATCTGATCAAGTTCATCATTCATTTCTTTAACCCAATGGTCATATTTTCTAGCTTCATTAAAATTCTTGGCTTCTATCATAGATATGAAAGCTATATGTGATTGCTCGGTATTTTTTATTATCTTTCTCCTGGTTTGTACACCCTTGTCTTTTTCACCAATTATCTGACTTGCAGGATGATTCTTTTGAGTGATTATGGAGGAGGAATTTGAAGTTGCTTGCTGATTTGGGTCTATCTGAGTATCTGTGTCATCATCTGATTCAAAGTCTTCGTTTTTTTATTCTTAGACCTGTTCATCTTCAGCTTTAGCTGTTTCCTCTATAGAAGACTCATTATTGTACACCTCTCTTGTTGGGATTCCTTCATCAACTTTTACGTCAATACAGTCAACCATTTTATGTAGCCTCTTATTATAGCATCTATATCCTTTATTGTTTGTAGCATATCCTAAGAAGATACCTTCATCAGCCATGTCATCATATTTTCCAAGGTTCTCATCATTATTCTTTATGTAACATTTACTCCCAAAGACTTTGAAGTGTTTGATTGAAGCAGGTCTCCCATACCACANTTTCCAAGGTTCTCATCATTATTCTTTATGTAACATTTACTCCCAAAGACTTTGAAGTGTTTGATTGAAGCAGGTCTCCCATACCACAGTTCATAAGGTGTCTTGTCACTTTGTGGTCTGAGGTGGGCTTTGTTAAGAACATGCATTGTTGTGTGTATTTCTTCTACCCGGTAGGTTTGACCAATGTTCTTTTCATTCATCATTGACCTGGCCATTTGTTGCATTGTTCTGTTTTGCCTCTCAACTACTCCATTTTGTTGTGGAGTTCTTGGGATTGTGTATTCTCTCTTGATCCCATGCTTATCACATAATTCCTTGAAATCACTTGACATAAATTCTCCACCTATGTCTGATCTTACTGTCTTTCACCTCTTGCATGTTTGATTCTCAGTTAAAGCCTTAAATATTTTAAACTTCTCAAATGCTTCATCTTTTTCTTTGAGAAAGGAAACCCAAGTAAGTCTAGAGTAATCATCAATAATTAGCATGAAGTAGTTTTCTCTCCCTGTGCCTTCCTATCTTGATGGTCCACATAAATCCATATGAACTAGTTGGAGTGGTTTCTCTGTTGAAGTAAATCTCTTGGACTTAAACGGTGTCCTGGTTAGCTTTCCTACTTGGCAGGGTTTACACATAGAATCTTGGGGTTTTGATATTCTTGGAAGATCTTTTACTGCCTCAAGACTTTTGAGCTTGATAAAGTGGTCAAAGTTTAGATGTCCAAGTCTCCTATGCCATAACTATATTTCATCATGTTTGCTTAGATGACACTCTTCTCTATATTCTTTCAGCACATATATGTTATTTCTTTCCTTATGCCTTTGGCCACCACTTGTCTTGAGTTTGCAAAATTTATCTTGCAGTCCTTGGATGTGAACACCACTTTGCATCCTCTATCACATTTGACTTACACTGAGTAGATTTTTCTTCAGCCCATCTACAAGTAGAACATCTTGGGCTTTTCCTTTTCCATTAATTAAACTCACCATCCCTTTACCCTTTATTTTACCTGGAGCATCATTTCCAAATGTTACGTTTCCTAATTTTCTTTCACTTAGAGATAGAAACTTACCTTTGTCTCCCGTCATATGTTTGGAGCATCCACTGTCTATATACCAAGGTTTCGTATGTCTTTGAGATGAAAATACTAATCCACACTTGTCACTTTCTTTCTTCTTCCAAACCTTGACATTTTCAGAAGGGGTATTCAAATCTGGTTCATAGTTCCTTAAGCGACAGTCAACAGATTTATGTCCATATTTATGACAGATGTAACACTCTGGTTCGTTGAATAAAGGATCATAATGATTGTTATGCTTAACCTGTGTCCTTTTCCCATCCATCAAGTGATTTGCAATCTGTGGTGGTTTGTTACTTGGCTATCTCATTCTTTGTTGTGGCAGATATCTATACCTTGAATGTCTTGATTGCTCATAATTTAATTTTAAAGAACAGTTTACATCTTTATGACCAAAGTTAGAATAGAAGAAACAATATCCATAGAAAAAACGTTGGTACCTGGAAAATGGTTGTCTTCTTTGAATAGGTCTATTTCTTCCATGTTGATGATTTCCTTAAGCAGGGAGTGCATTATTTCTTTGTTCTACAGATTCAGTCCAGGCACCTTTTTATTTACTCCTCCTGGGCAGCTGATTGTCTTCCTTTGTTTCTGCAGTTTTGTTGTTGTCATTGGTTGTAGATTTGACAAATTTGATGGATTCTTTGTTTCTTGGTTGACCACTACTTGATCCCTCTTCATAACCCAAACCAGTTTTCAGCTTTGGATTCCTTTGTTGATTCAGAATGGTGGTTAATCCTTCTGAATCTTTGATACTTGACAGATTCTGACGATACAATGCTTGAAACTTCTCCAACTCTTTCCTAGTTTTCACTACTTCTTATTCCATAGCTTTACATCTTGCCTACCTTTCTAATAACTGTTGTTTTAGAATGCCCTTGATTTTATTTTCCTCTTCTAATTCTACTTTTAGTAGGGAAAAGTCTTCATCAGGTTGTTTACTGTCTTTCATGAACTGTATCAGCAATTGTTTTTGCTTTATGTTTTTAATTCTGAGTCTGTCAATCTCTTCTAGTGCACTGATCAGTTCTCCTTCCATTTCAACCACAGCTTCTTCTTCATTAGCCTCACTTCCTGTGCTTTTATTATCATAATCCTCTTTGGCCATAAGTATGAATTCATTTAGTTTATCTTCAATAGAGGAGTCATTGTCTTCATCATCTGAAGGATCATCATCATTGTTTACACAAAGACTTTTCTTTTTAAAATTAATCTCTTTAAAGAAATTTATGTGTTTGTGATTCTCCTCATCATCACATGTATGATCCTTTCCTTTGTCAGGACTTTTATTTGCAAAATGACCTATCTTACCACAGTTGAAACATTTGAAAGGCAGTTTACCTTTGTATTTGTTTGATCCCTTCTTTAGTCTCTTCACAAATTTTGCTTCAATTTCATCAGGCTCAGAATCCTCGTTCTTGTCTACTTTAAATGATGTTTCTTTGTAGGTGGGTTTATCTTTAACTATTCTCATTTCATATGCAGTCAATGTTCCTATAATTTGATCAAACTCCAAGGTTTTTAGATCATTAAGTTCTTCTATAGCAGAAACCTTCGGGTTGAACCTATCTGGTAGAGATCTCAAAATTTTCAGAACTAAAGAAGGTTCCTCAATTTTTTCACCCAGTTCTTTCATTGCATTTACCAGTTCTTCAACTCTCAAAAAGTATTTTCCAACAGTTTCATCTTCTTTCATCTTCAGTTGTTCAAACTGTACTCTGTAGATTTGAAGCTTGGCGTCTTTTACCTTCTCATTACCTTCATAACTGCTAATGAGTTTGTCCCACATTTCTTTGGCAGTTCCTAGGTGCATAACTTTTACAAATTCTGCTTCTCCAAGCCCACTCAAGATAGAATTCATAGCCTTAGCATTGAAGCTAAATTCTAGCTTGTCATCCTTATTAGCTAGTACAACTGGCTTTACATAACCAGTATCTACCACATCCCAAACATCTGCACCTAAAGCCATTATGTAAGTTCTCATTCTAACTTTCCAGAAGGCAAACTTTGTTCCATTGAACAGAGGGGCCTTATTGGTTGAACTTCCTTCATGGCTTGACATGTTTAAGCTCTAGGATCTACCCTTAGATAAAAGGGGTCGACTCTGATACCAATTGTTGGACAACTGAGAGGAGGGGTGAATCATTTGTTACCGTTCTTAAACAATTATGCTTATTTTAAATTCTTTGAAGAGCACTTAATAACAATCACAATAATGAAGGGAAGTAAGCCATAGAACATTCAGCATCATTGTCACATATGAAATCTACAGAGACAGATATTTCCTGAGGAAACCCATAAAGGTTAGGAACCTCTTATTCTTTATATGATAAGTAATCTTTACATTCTTTACATTATCATACATATGAGATCCAACTCATTGTGAGGCTACAACCTCTATATTGCAAGCTACAACTTGCTGAGAGAAGCAACTCTCTGTTTTCTATAGCACCTACTAAAAGGAAGCACCAACTCCTTGGTTTCTCTAGAACCCACTAGAAGGAAGCACCAACTCCCTAATTTTTCCAGCTCCAACTGGATGGAAGCACCAACTTCCAGTCACACAAGCACCAACTTTTATAACAGAGAACAACAGTTCTCCCTTGCACCACCCTGCCACCCTGGTTTCTCTGGCTGCAGCCAGATGGAAGCTACAACTCCCTGTGTTCAGGAACCCACTTGATCCTCTTAGGAAAACAGTCCTCCCTAGCACCTCCCTTCAACCCTAACATATAAATTTTTCTATATGTAAATTTATCACAGTGAGACAATATTTGTCATTGGCTTACTAGGCTTATCACTGTTCTACTATGTTGCTCTACTCTCCTGTATCATTGTCTCTCTGTCTGCATCTTCTTGCATTTTTTAATCTTCTTTTTTTCTCTACAAGAGCACCTCAGCCTTCCTTTACTGCCTCACTGTCTTGCTTCACACCTCCCTTGCATTTTTTGTGCCTCTACCTTTTATGCTCTGTGTGCCATGTCCATTCAATGCACCATTCCTCCTCTTTGTGTTTCCATTGCTGCACACTCCTCCTTCTACACTCCTTGATCACTCTGAACAACCGCAACACACATCTCTTCTTTGTTCTGCATACTTATAGTCTCTGTGCACCTTGTGCATGCTATCTCGCCATGCTTCTGCATGCTCACTCCATGTCGAGTGCTATGCCTGATCATCATTGCAACTCTTGAGCTTCTCTGGTAGTTAAACCCATGCGTCCATCATCATTGGGTGTTATGCCAAGATTCCTTCACCTCTCCAGCAGTCGAGACTCTTTGTCTTCTCTGTTACAGTCGATTTCAACCTCTCTATTGAAGTTATAGGCTTCAACTCTCTTTCATATGTTAATCGCCTCTATGACCATTCTTCATTCCACTGGCAGATTCCTTGAGACCCTTCAGCTCCTCTGGCACTTATATAGAAGTATCTTCGAGCTCTTTGAGTCCTCTGGCAGAAACCATCAGTGGTTTCTAGCAGTTACAGTGCGAACCTTGAAATGGAGCCTAGCTATGCTAGCTCCTTCCACTTACGTGACCACCGGCGATGACCACTAGCTACATCGACATTTCGGCATTTCAGCATTCAACATTTCGGCTTTTCTGTGGTAAAGAGTTATCTTGACGCTCCATGTCGTGATCCCCAAAACTATGAAAAAGGAGCTTAGTTGGACTATCTTTGATCATTTCGGCATTTCGCATTTCACTATTTCGCGATTTCGCATGTCGTGAACTCCTATTGCGATTCACTTTGACTCTTCCAACTCCCAATCCCCGAAACTCCAAAAAGGCATCTTATCTCTTCGAGCTCTTCTCTACAGCTCTTTGATGATGTGACCATCGACGGTGACTAGGCCTTATTCAAAACTGTATTTCGCAATTTCGTGTTTCGGCACTTCGGGACTCCTATGATGAAGAGTCTCGTGTCTTGATTCCTCCATCTCCCGATATCCGTAATTGTCCTCCTGCTTTCAGGATTTTGGCGTTTCACATTTTGCAATTCTGGGACTCCTGATGATGAAGACTCTTGACTCTTCCAACTCCTGGTATCTGAAACTGTCCTCCTTCTTCCGGGATTTCGATGTTTCTCATTTCACAATTCCGGGACTCCTGATGATGAAGAGTCTTGACTCTTCCAACTCCTGGTATCCGAAACTCCAAAATGGAGTTATTTACCGATCTGCAAAACTCTTTGTTTATGTGCCTATTTGGGGATTTCGGCGTTACACATTTCGTAGTTTCGGCATTTCGGCACTCCTGTGGTGAAGTGTTTCGAAACTTCAACTCCCGGTATCCGGGACTCCGAAATGGAGTTATTTCCCGATCTGTGAAACTCTTTGTTTATCTGCCTCTTTTGGGATTTCAGGATTTCGCATTTCGGAACTCCGGGACTCCTGTGTTGAAGAGTCTCGACTCTTGACTTCTCAATCTCTCAGTATCCGAAACTCCAAAATGGATTCGGATCAACGTATTCCGGCGTTTTTCATTTCGTCATTTCGGCATTCTTGTCGTGAATTGCTTCCTTGGCTCCTCCGATGCCCGGTATCCGAAACTCCGAAATGGAGTTTATGCTTCTGATCTTTCCATGCAATTATCCCTACGTTGTTGAACTTCCTTGTGTGCATGTTTTCCATCAAATAAACAAGCACACTCTTTCACTCTTCGTGCACCTCTACACTAACTCTTATGAGCTTACGTTGTCCCTATTTTTCCATCGTTGCAAACTCTGATCTTGCCATCAATGACAAGCACACCTACCTGTAAACATGCCAACAGGATATTCTCTATTGTCTGGTTCATTATCTTGGCATTGTATTGGCTATCTATATTAAGGAAGTTTTGTTGGGTTTTCTTCCCCTTGAGGGTTTCCCAGGATAAATGCTTGTGTACTCTTCTGATTGTGTTTCTCTCAGTGATCTTGTATATGCTATTGTTATCTAGTAAATTGAAAGTAAACTAATAATAGCTTAAAATTTAACAGAAGATACTGCCAAGATCTTCTTTGAACGAATGTGGGTCCATTTTTGGATACCACAGACCATCATATCTGAATGGGACAACAAGTTACTCATCACATTTTGTTCGAGTCTCTAGTCACTGTTCAACACCAAGCTCACTAAATCAATTATTTTCCACCCCCAAACCGACGGCCAAATAGATGTCGTCAATCAGATGATTATGCGCATCCTGTGCATGTACAACTCTAAGAATCTGCATACATAGGATGAGAGTCTTCCCTATGTTCATCACAGTTACAACAGGGATCTCCATAGCTCCACTGGCCATATCCCATTTCAGGTGGGGTTGTGATTCCAAACCTTGGGTCCCATTGATGTTGGACTACCTCTTGCAAACACACAGACATAATCTTCTCATGTTCATTCTGAGACTAACAAAGCCACCAGATACATTGAGTGGATTCAACACATCCTCCAACAGGTCCATGAGATTTTGCAGAAAGCCAATGCTAAGTACAAGCAGCACCATAATCAACACAGGGTACCGCACCAGTTTCAGGCGGGAGAGAATGTTTGGTTACATTTTCAGAAAGAGCACCTTATAGGTCCCCATCGAAAGATCTGCCCACTTTTCTATGGGACTTACGCTATCAACAAGGCCATGGGCAGCAATGATTTTGAACTCAACACTCCACCCTTCCTTGGCTTGCACCCAGTGTTTAATGTGGACCTCCTTCGACCATATTTTCCACCATTATTGGACACCTCGGAGATCGCATAATAAATGACACCAATAGATCTCAACCCTAACTAAATGGAAGAGGCGTCCAATGATCGGATAGTGGACACACAGGTCAAGGGCACTCCCTAGCAAAGGATCCAGCTTTATCAGGTTGTCAAGGTAGGCAGCTCCTACACCAAGGAAATTATCTCACCCAGAGCCAAATTCAGCAGACGTTTCCTCACATGATGGGAGAACTCAATTCAATGGGGACCATTGTTTCCTAAGGGGGGAGGATTGATCTAGGTGTATATTGGTGGCCACCCACATATTCTAGCTGACTCCTCTTGACATTTTTTAGTTCAACATGTTCTTATGTACTTCTTTGTAATTGTGGGTTATACACTTTCGGGGTTGTCTGAATCCCTACACATATTCCAGAAGGAGACTGGTGACCACCCACCTAATCCAACTGGCTTATTTTGGATGTTTTCATGTTAGCACATCTTGTTGTACTTCCAGGACCATTTTGGGTCCCTAAACAGTTTCTTTTTTGGATTTTCATAGTCAAACTATAGACAGAGTCAAATTTTGATGGATTTGTGTGTATTTATCAAAAATACCTTTCTAACAGGCTATCACGCACCTAAAACGGAGTTCGTATGCAAAAGTTACGGCCCTAGGAAGTTGAGGTACTAACTTACCCATTGGGGCCCACATAACTTTTGGAATTTCATCTCCTAGGGTTAGGTTTTTGGATGTCTAGGGTTTTGGCATTCATGAGTAATGTTAAAATTTCTTCTGGAGCCTCATTGTAATGATTTTTCTCAGACGGATGCATGTAGAAGCCACATCTCTTCTCAGATATAGCTACCACGATTCAAGCAAGTTGTTTCAGTTCTGCAGTTTTACAATTTCAGCCCATTTCATTTATTCAATAGAAGATATTGTTCATTGGATATTTGTGTTGTTCTATGTATATTTGTGTTTATTATATTCATTTTTTTAATCAGTTCATTCCACTCCTAAATCCGGATCAAGGTCCCTTTCATCCATCATATCCTATTTTTGTGCATTTGGTTTTATCTTTTTTTTAGGAGTGTGCTCATTAATTATTAGTTGGCCATAGGATTTTGTCTTGTGTCGTGAGTTTTGACTATTATGGTTGGTGGAGCCCCTGACTCCCTCAGTTAGCACTACCCATCCCATGGTCTCTGCTTAGTCCATGGGGACGAATCCTTTTGTATTTACGAGTGGTGTGTTGAATCATAGTCCTTAGTCAATGCATTGGGCCTCTAATCATTTCTCTTTGGGTATGCCAGACATGACTTTGCATTTTTCATCCTTTGTTTCGTCATCTTATGTGAATCCTAGTTTTGGGTATGGGGGCATGATGCCTCCTTATTTTCCTTTTTTGTTTGGTGGGGTTCATATCCCTTAACCATATCCTATGGTAGGAGGTTGGAATCCTACTTCCTCTAGACCTAATCCTAGCTTCACTTTTTCAGGATCAATTTCTCAAATGGGTGGTCCTTTTACTTCTTACATCCTGTCCATCTATCCTTCTTCCGTTATGATGGTTCCTACAAATGCTTTTCTCATGGTGAACCTCCCTCTATCCTCTAGTGTTTCATTTGAGGGGAGTCATTTTTATGGTATGGGAAACCCCCTACACAGATTTCCTTTGTTTGGGGGAAACATATATCCTTACATGAGTAATCCTTGTCATGTTGCTTTCTCTTTGCAAGCAGATTCCTCGATGATGATGCCCTTATAACCTTTTTTGAATCAGTTGGGAGGAGGATACTATCCTACTGGGTAGGGCCATGGTGTATACTATACCCTTCCTTGGCCTTCAATCTCTGAAAACTAGTCTTTCCCGGGACCATGGTCTTTGATGTCGCAATCAACCATTGCAAGTCATGTTGGAAGCACAAGTCTAGTCACTGCGAGTCATATTTGCGTTAAGTCACCAACCTCTGCAAGTCATGTTGGAGACCTAAAACCAACCTATGATATTCATGCTAGATACCTATCAGCAGCCTCTGCAAGTCATGCTGAGGGAAAGAAAATAGTTGTTGCAAGTCATGTTGGGGGCACAACTCTAGTCACTACTAGTCACACTACACAAACATCACCAACCTCTGCAAGTCATGTTCAAGATCATCTACTAGTCTCTGGAATTCATGTTGGGATAATGTCACTGGCCACTTCAAGTCAATATGGTGGAATTAATATGATTGAGAATCCTAAGTGTATAGGACATAAGCCCAAGTTCCTTTGTATACTTTCCAAAGGAAATCACCTAACTTGTGTGTGCCATGTTATTGCAGTGGTACAAGAAGTGTGGATCTTGTCTAGTGTCCCTTCGAATTCTGAATCGTATTTGGTTTCCCAACATTCTAATCCTTCTTTGGTTGATACAGCAATCGTGTCGATGCAATATTTGGCCAGCACCACTCCTATTTTGGGGAGTGATGTGCCTCTTGACCATGTTGTCTCACATCCAATTCAACAAGCATTTGTGTCGATGTAATGTTCAGCCAACACCACTCCTTTTTGGGGGAGTAATGCATCTCTTGACCATGTCATCTCGCATCATGTTCAACCAACAGTCATTCTAATGCAATCTTTGGCTGACACCACTCATGTTTTGGGGAGTGATGCATCTCTTCACCATGTTTTCCCACATCCTATTCAACCAACAGTTGAAGAAGTGGTCGTTTCGATGCAATATGCGGTCGATCCCACTCTTCTGTTAGAGAGTGACAAGTCTAAGGAAGTGACATTGTCAATGAAATATTCAACAAATCCCACTCTTCTTTTTGGGGGTGATGCATCTTTCAACCATGTCCTTAGCATTTCTAGTTATGTACCTTCTGAACAAGGAGGTATTCCACTCTCTCTGAGTATGCTCCCTCCAAGTCCTAGGATGGTTTCCTTTGATTGGAATGATCTTATGTAGCATCGACTTCCTTATTCTACACCCTTCCAGATAATGGGTGTCCATCAATGTATTGTAGACGAAGGATCCTTTGCAAGTATTTTATCCTCCTCGGCTTGGCAAGTTTTCGGTTCTCCCAAGCTTCTGTCAGCTACCAATGAGTTGTTGGGTTTCGACAGAAGACCTGCATGGGAGCCCTAGCCTCCCCCATTATATGTTGCTTAGAAAAACATCCTAGAGTCTTAGTTAAGATCTTTTCAGACTCCAAAAAATGAAAATATTTCCGAGTGAACTTGTCTCTTTCACACTCGTTAAATGGTTTTGAAAGGATGTCTATTTGGGTATAAGTTTAACCCTTTTCTGGACCAAGTATACGACTTATGAAAAATTAATACTCTAGTCACCATTTGCCAAAAGAGTTCTCCTTGGTATTATTTTATACTTTTTCAGGCCTCGGGGACTAACATCTATGAAAAAGGACACTTCTGGAGTTTATTTGTAATTTCTTCCTGTTATAGGATAAATCCGTGAGTGCAGACACAAACCGATCTCCCTAGATCCACTTGGATCTAGAACAAAACAGGACAGAATAATACTCTTTCCCTAGATCTAGCCTATCGAATGAACTAAGAGGTAAGGATTATGGACATACCTTATGAACGCTTTCCTTAGATCTCTGTTGTTCCAAGCTTTGCTCCAATGCTCTCGTCCCGTCCAGATCACAACAGAACGAACCAATCGAAGTAAAGGCATATTAATATATTCAATAGCTATTCTATACATATGATCAAGGAATTATGTAATAAAGTGACATCATCTTTATGGGAAAGGGACATATTTCTGTATTAAATTAATTGAAAGTGAAACTTACAACCTGAGCCTTGATGTCATAGGTCTCCTTTCGATGGCTCCTAGCTCTGACACACACACTTGCTCATGCATGAAGAAAATCAACCACTTGTGATGACCTTGCTGCTGTCTCTTACTGTTGTAGCATCAGTCCTCCATACAGTCTTGCACTAATTCTCTAATCAATCTCTAGCTATCTTGTTGCTTGTTTGCTTAACCCTTTCCATGAGAAATATCCTCAATATATAGGAGAAGATAGATTAGTTACTTGGATAGGGAATGATCCCAAGATATCTGGAATGCCAGTACTTGAATAACCACTCGAAAGCCAACTCACCCTTCTAGAAGATTCCCTTCTAGAAGGTTCGAGATTCTTATCTTTTTCCCTTTTAAGAACATGTTCGCACCCAAACAATGAGTACAGTGCAAGAAGTTCGCACTCCAGCTTAAGGCAGCCTGCGGGAATCAGGCATTCTCGCAGGGGAATATATAAGTAGCCTGCGAACATCCTTCAAAGTGTGAATTCTGGAAGAAGACAACTGTAACTTTTCTCATGAAAATGTTCTTGGTAAAGAGATTGATTTTCCATCATCATAACATCATCATGACATCATCACAATGACCAAATTTGTGGATAACAGAATGCCCCCCAAAGTCTGAGAGCGGAACCAGTGACAGTCGATAGACTTTGTAAGCTGCATGT
>SNQJ01S0038499.1:79901-93054 GCA_010110895.2 Picea sitchensis
AAGCCAACTCACCCTTCTAGAAGATTCCCTTCTAGAAGGTTCGAGATTCTTATCTTTTTCCCTTTTAAGAACATGTTCGCACCCAAACAATGAGTACAGTGCAAGAAGTTCGCACTCCAGCTTAAGGCAGCCTGCGGGAATCAAGCATTCTCGCAGGGGAATATATAAGTAGCCTGCGAACATCCTTCAAAGTGTGAATTCTGGAAGAAGACAACTGTAACTTTTCTCATGAAAATGTTCTTGGTAAAGAGCTTGATTTTCCATCATCATAACATCATCATGACATCATCACAATGACCAAATTTGCGGATAACACTTCCCATTATCCTGCTTGCATTATTGAACCTATTGTTGGCTCTCGCTTTCTCATTATAATCCCTTTTTCCCTATCAATTCTCAGCATTATCAAAGCAATTCCTTCTATATATCTTTTGCAGCTTGACATTCCTTTACCCGTAGAGGAAACATCCCCCCGAGTGTCCATTCCCTATATGTGTTCCCTTGCATTGAGCATAGGTATGTTCCACTACTTGGAACTAGTTGCTTACTCGTGACACTTGTTTACTCTCCTGTATCATAGCACTTATTTTACTATGAAAAAAAAAAAAAAGGTGGGCGGGAAAATAATATTTTCTCTTATGGACAACATTTGTGTCATCTTTGAAGAGAGAACAAACTCTTGAGTCCATTTTATTCAAGGTTTGGTTTTAGCATGACCTTAGGAAGTTGATCTCGTTACTTAGAGTCTACTCCTTCGACTATTTATTCTTCCAATCCCTATGGAGAGTTTGTTGATGCCTCTTGTGTCACAAACTTTTGTCAATGATCAGTTTTAAGTCTATGTTACCTAAGTTATCCACATGTCTCGTGATCTTATTGAAAGGAAGTATCAGCTTGTGTCATCCATTCCTCGGAACTCTTGAATTTTCATGTCGGGCATACCGTAAGTTTATCTTAGAATCACATGAAGTTGTTTTCCTACCTTTCACCCTGGGCCTACTTTCATCATTGGTACATAAAATTGAACCCAGCAGATGACATCTCCTCATTGGTCACTGACTGGGGGGTTTCCCTTGTGTTTTATGGAAAGAAATATATTCACACATTGGTATTTGTGCAGTGTCTTGGATTCTATTAGACCTATTGGTGGTTTCCTCGCCTTTATCAGCAGTCTTCCTCATTGGTTGTTATTCAGAGGGTCTCTTCTGTGTACTACTTTCATCTGGTACATGTGTGATACGCACATGGTCGTTGGTTCGTAAACATCCTATTCGTCTGATATCCTTATAATTATCAATCTATTTCTTTATATCTCGCATTGGATGATGAGAGATTCCTTAATTCTCTCCTTTCAGTGGGTCTCCTTCCATTGAATTTAGCTCATCTATTGTGGAATTGAGAGCTATAGTCCTATGAGTACCTAGAGGATTGCAGTCATTAGTTACAAGTTCTCCCACCATCAACATTTGGGGAAACATCAATGTCTCATGATCGATGGATTCTTCAAGTGTTTAACCTCAACACCCTTATTTACACTTGTTGAATGTACTTCGTGATTTTACACATACTTTCATTATCAATGGGTTGTCTCAAGTTTTTTAACAGTAGACCTTAATGACCTATAGGACTTCAGTGATCATGGAAGATCAGATTGTACTCCATTGAATACAAATATATTCAATTGATTTTGAGACTGGACTTCACTATATCTTGTTCCTGACTATGACATCCTATGGAATATGTCCACTTTGTATTTCCTATTCATGTCCATGAAAAACTATTAGCTATATATCCACATGAATCTATAGTGTAATTCAGATTGGGAGCCATGTGTACAAAGTCATTATGAATTGTAATATTCTCATGAGTAACTAGTACTTCTAGTTGAGTCTTCATTAGTCCACTTCTGGGGATTATAATGTATTTTGGCCATCACAGACACTCCTCTGACCTCACACATTAGGGGGAATCTGTTATAGAATATTTTTCCACACTACATGCATCTTTCTTTGATGGCCTTCCATTTGCCTCTGCAGACTTCATTTCCCCCTTTTTTTTCACTCCAAATCCAAAAAACACACATATTTTTCCATGTATGTGACCTTCCAGTTATATAGCTCGCGTATGTACACATGATGCTCCATTACAGCTCATGTACATCGGGTTTGGTGCTCAAAAATTTTAAAAATGTGTTGGGTTTCCATGTCATGTCATGAGATCTATGATTCTTGACCTTCCATATACTGGAAACTCTTCGACTCAACCCTTCAATTCCATTTGGAGGCTATAAATTGAGCCATATACAAGCCTTGAGTAGATGGTATAAATATCATAGAAAGAAAAGACACTCTGGAGAAATTTCACCTCAATTGAGTTTGCATCCCTTTGTCCTTGAAAGTTTGAACTTCTTGTGTTCATCCCCCAAGCTCTTCATATCTTGTGATGTAGAACTTCATTGACTCTTACTTGTGATCTTTCGTTTATGGAGGATTGAAGTGGTGGAGGCCCAGTAGGAGGGACTTAGTTTCTTGATTTTGATATGTGTCGTTACAGAAGTTTGTCACATATGTACTTCTATTGATTACATTAATAGAAATGTTTTTTCTCATCCAATTGATATCTTGCAAATACTTATATTTCTTTCCATGGGAATATTTGTTATGTATTTTAATGGATTATGCTGATTTATATGCTAACATTATATATCATTACCACATACTTACGTATCTTGGTTTTTGAGGACAAGTTGTAGGTATAAAGCTTTAGGTCGCGTTCTCAATGGTGGTCTTTTTCGGACATCTGGACGAGGTAGGATTCTAGTCTCCTCTTGTTAGCATGTCATTTATACAACATACATGATATTAGAGTTGATTTCTCAGTGTTGTTCCGTCTATTGTGTTTTTCCCCTAGCCATAGCGAGATTTTCCTCATAACAAGAATGTGAGTGACTCTTCACATTTCTCTCAACCTCTCCTCCCAAAAAGTGTCCCCCATATCTCCTCTAGTGTTCCTTTTATTACTCATAAATGAGAAACTCATCTAACCCTTGGTCTCCCTTGAGTGAATCTCCACCTTCCCTTGAGATCAACGATCACGGCTTAATCTTTCATTGAGTTCAATTAAATCACTTAAGTGACCCACTTTTCATAAAGTCACTTTTACCTATTAATTATTAAAAGGCCCAACTTGACTTTATAAAATCACTTTACAAAGTCACTTTATAAATACACTTTATAAAGTTACTTAAGAGAGACATGTTCTCGCACTTCTGCCTAGGTATAATAATGCAAAATTACCTCTGAGCTACCAAAATCTAACACATTCAAATGCAACACATTGTTCCATATACACCACAACAAAATGGTGTCGTTGAGAGAAATAACCGCACATTAAAAGAAATGGGTATTGTATGATCCAATCTAAAGGATAAAGTTTGAAGTATTGGGAAGAAGTCATTAAATGTGAAAATTACATAGTAAATCACATTCCCACAAAGGCTCTTAAAAATATAACACTAGAAGAAGCATGAACTCAACTTAAGTCATATATAAGTCACTTTTGTGTATTTGGAATTGTAAAATGAGCTCACATTCCTGATGAGAGAAGGAAAGCATTACAGCCTAAAAGTGTGAAGTGTATATTTGTTGGTTATTATAAAGATTTCAAAGGTTAAAGACTTCTTCAACCAAATTGTAATGAAATTATTATTAGAATAGATGTTAAATTTGATGAAAATATCTTGCCCTGCGAGCCTAATTCGATGTGTGTTCCTTCTTCGGCATGCGAGTCATCTTCGACGTTTGTGCCTTCTTTTGTTCTTATTCTGGTTTCTTCTTCTTCATATGATAAAAGTGAGGATGAAAATACACCTTTGCATGCTTACCTTCCTCCATATGAGTCCACTGAACGTGAACCTAAAACAACACCATTGCTTCCTAGATGGGTATGTTCAACATTAGAAGTAGTTGGTGATCTTACCGGTGATCCTTCAGATCAACGTCGAACACATTCACAGTTCCAACATGCCTCTTCTCTTTTGGCTATATTTTCAAAGACTCGTGATCTAGATACATTTGCAGAATATTCACGTCATCTAGATTGGGATACAACAATGAATGAAGAGTGTCGTTCTTTATTGGTAAAGGATACTTGGGATATTTTACCTCTTCTGAAAGGAAGAAAACTTGTCATATGTAAATGGGTCTATAGAAATAAGTATGCATCAAATGGAAGTGTTGAAAGACACAAGGCTCGGTTAGTTTCCAAAGGATTCTCCCAAGTTGAAGGAATTTACTATAATGAAACCTTTTCCCCTATAGCCAAAATGAATTCCATACACCTTGTTCTAGCCCTTGCAGCCTCACATAAATGGGAGGTTCATCAGATGGATGTCAAATTTTCCTTCTTGCATTGGGATTTGCAAGAAGAAATTTAAATGGAACAACCTCTTAGCTATGTCTAGAATGACTCTAGCCTTGTTTTTCTCCTTAAGAAATCTCTTTCTTGTCTTGGGCAATCTCCTTGAGCTTGGTATGCCAAAATGGACAACATTCTTCTTGACACCAGATTTTCTAGATGTCATTATGATCCTAATGTTTATACCAAGAAAGTAAGAAGCCATCTCATAATCCATTTTATTTATGTTGATGACCTTATCCTAACTGGTAGTGACCCAAAAATTTTAAGCCATGTGAAAACTAGTCTTAAGAAGAAATTCGAAATGACAAACTTAGGATTTTTTCACTATTTCCTTGGCCTCCAAGTTTTTCAAACCAAGGAAGGAATTTTTCTTTCCCAACCTAAGTATGCTTGTGAAATTATCCTTTACTTTAACATGGAATATTTTAAAATAGCCCCTTCTCCCTTCCAGTCTAGATTCAAACTTGTTGTCACCTATACTTCTCCCGAAGTTGATACCACTTTGTATCATCATTTAGTTGGTAGCCTATTATACTTGAATCATACCCATCCTAATATTTCCCTTTTTGTTGGTATTGTTTCCTAATATATGTAAACACCCCATGAAAGTCATTGGAAAGCATCTAAAATAATACTTTGGTATGTCTTGGGTACAGTTCAGTTAAGGATACATTATAGTTCAGGGGGGACTCCTTTATTGGTTGATTTCATTGACTCAGATTGGGATGACAACCCTGATCATAGAAACTCTACTACAGGTTATGTTTTCAGCCTTCGTTCAGGACCTATCAATTGGGTCTGTAAGAAACAACAGGTTGTTTCTCTTTCTTAAGCAGAAGTAGAGTATCGAGCATGGGTTAATGCAATTCTACAAGTCTTGTGGCTTCGACGGATCCTTTCATATTTTGGATTCTAGCAACAACATCTGACAACCCTCGGGTGCGACATTTAGAGTTCCGTTAAGATTGCCAAATACTTGGTTCAACATCAGTGTAGAAAACACATTGAGCTACACATGCACTTCATTACAAATCTCATTCATGATCGAGTTATTGAAATTCTCTTATGCTCTACAGCTGATCAAGTTTCAGACATTTTCCCAAAGTCTCTTATAGAAGCAAATTTTTCCAAACTTTAATCCATGTTAGGAGTTCAGGAAGTTTTCATCAAGGGGGGATAGGCTCTGATTCCTCCTTCCTTCTCCTATTGTGTCATCTTTGTAAATCCTTCAATCCTTCCCAAGTTGTTCTTAAGGGGGTATGTTAGGATATTTAGACACTTATGATTTAGTTAAGATCAACTTGGGCTAATGTGTCATTGGGTAAAAGTGTGTTTCTTAATGTGTTTCTTTAGTATGCATTAGTATGCATTTGTAGTTAGTAAATCCAATGGTAACGATGTGTTCCTAACATAGAGTTTTTGGCACAAGGGACAGACCCAGGGTTCAACATTTCAGCAACGCACCAAAAAAACCCTAACTATCATCCCTTTCGGCAACACCTGCGAAGAAGATGAAGTCTCACCCGAGGTAGAGCAGGGGGTGGTTGCAGGACTCATATGTTTGCAACCAAGCTGGGACATAGATATGTGATTACAATACCTTAACAGAGCACTTAGCAGTTAACATTCATTAGAAAATAACCCCTATTCACATCACATATTTGAGCCCTAATTACATAGCAGCATAGTATTCAACAAGATCTAGCACTTCCAAGAACTTACCACATAGAAATATATCAGATCTAGCATTCATTCACATTACTAAGCACTAAGATATTATATCAGATGCATCTAACATATATCATTGTACTAAGCATACATCACATCAATAACATAACAACTATAATGCACTAAACAACCACAACATAGGATATATGTGGTTCACCCCAGCGTGGGGCTACGTCCACCAACTCTTCTCTTTCTTTATTATCTTCTCTCAATATTCTACAAGAACAGAGCCACAAGAACCTACTCTGCATAGGACAAGATATTTGTGCACACCTCGCCAGATCCTCCTTCCTCGAGCTAGGTTTAAGCACAAATCCTTCTTACAAGCTGCACACAAGCTTATTACAATCACTTGCACGTAGCTCTGCAAGTTATTAACACACAGTAAGAAAAAAATCCCTTGCAATAACATTGATCAAACTCTAGCACTTAGAATCTTCCCCTACTGGCGTCATTACCCTTAGAATTGCCTACTTACATCATCTATATTTCTATTTATACATTACAAAATGGGCCTAAATATGGTTAAACCCATGGGCCAACATCCCATACCCGTTACATAAACCTTAAACCCAAAAATTCCCTAAGAAGTGGCCGAGATCCTGCGATCTCCGCTTCGCCTTTCGCTCCACCTTAGACCAGCCTGTCAAAGTCCCAAAATTGGTCAAACATGACCCAAGTTCTCCAAAACTTGTTCAAGGGCCAACATGCCCCCAACACTCACTGACACTCACCTGTGACTCATCTTGGGTCACTCTAATCTGGGTAACTCTACCTCAAATTCCTCGATCTTGGCTCGAGCTGCTTCGACATGTTTATTTTCCAGAGCCTCCTGCTCGGCGAACTCCTAAATTCCCTTCTCGGTGGCAGGTCCTTCCAATCACTATTCAAATGAGGTGACTACTTGTTCTAGCTGTGCACCTTGGCCTTCAATTTCCTCAAAAAGTGTGCAAGCTACATCCTGCACTTGTTGGAGTCACTAGGTCACTTCCATGACCTTGCTCTGAATGGCATGCGTCTATTGTTGAACTGTGTATTGTTCCTTGGCTCGTTTCATCCTCTCAACCAATGATAGTAGCTTCATTTGTGCTTGAATTGTTGCTACTTGTTGTTTTTCCTCCTACAGTTGTGACTCCAGTGTCTTGAGCTCAGGGTCCTCTGCAAGGTGCTCGTAGGTTTGTGCACTTCGACTGCTAAGTTGTTTGCATTCCAAGGCTAATTCCTTAATTCTCTCAATTGTGCTCCTCATAGTTTCTTCTCTTATATCTCGCACTTCCTGTGGAATTCTTGGCACTTCTTGTAACTCAATTTTGGCTATCCTCTATTGGAGTTGTTGAATGGCTTTAGAAAGCTTCCCTACTTGTCTTTCTACTAGGTGTTCTTCCATCTGTTCTAAGCCCGTCACAGAGCAAAGTTCTCTAATGACTACTTCTTTAACTCCAATCTTCTCTGTGAGCAGTTTTTCCTTCTCCTTCTGGATCTAGGCTCTATCCTCTGCAAACTTGGCTTGGATGTCATCGCTTTCCTGTTGCGCAACCCAGTGTTATGCTTTGGATTCCTCTTTTTCTTGCTTTAAGGCCTATGTGGACTGCTCTTTTTCTTCCTAGATAAGATGAAGGTGAGCTTTAGTCGCATCTACTATTCGACGGAGTTGGGCAGGTTTGTCTCCCAAATATGTTCCTTCGGATGACAGGGGCACAGAAGACACCGCGCGGCTGGAGTGGAGGGCTTGTTGTACCCCTTTCAGCTCTGCTTCAATTCTTTCATACATGGTCTCTTGTTGGCTTCATTACACTGTAAGATATATTCTAAGGTATCTGAGACAGCGGCGATGATGAAATCTATGGAATCCATCATGCACAGTATGCATCTTGGTTTAGTAGCTTTAGACTTCTTCTGCGATGTAGGTTTCATGGGGGAAACCTTTCTTTTCTTGGAGGTCTCAGATTCGTCAATAGAGTCCCTAGGCGGTGTTACTTCACCTTGTTTTTGCTCGTATTCTTCTCCTTTGTATTATTCTTTGTCTTGTTCTTTGTCTACTTCGTCATCACCTCCCCCTCCAGGTGAGTCTGAAGCAGTCTCTTCTGATGCGTTGTTCAGCTTCTATACCTCTTCCTTTTTCTTCCTTCTTCTACTGTTGGGTGCATCATATTCTTCATGAGTGACCAGAGGACTTCCAATTAGGTCGGGGTCAGACAGGTATGTCTGGTCGACTGGTACAAGGACCTATGTGGACCACTCCTTAGTTATTTATTCCATTTCCTCCTCAGTGAGCTTGTAGTAATATTGGAGATCTTCTTTATGTTCAACTCCTCGTGCAATGATATAAATAAAATTTGTATCTGCGCGAAACTTCACAAATGGTCTGAACCTGTGTAGGGTATTCAGTGTCATGCGAGGGGAAGACTCAATAGCCCTTTTCAACTACAAGTAATAGGTGTGGAACACTGCGTTTGACTACCATTTTTTATCCATGTCGCTCGAATACCAGAGTGTGGTGAACTTCGCAGCTAAGGGTTCTGATGGCTCAATCTCAGGGAAGGTTGCACCTTCCAGCATCTCCTAAGCAATGAAGGAAATGAGTATCAGCAGCCAACTAAAATGGAACTCATAGCCCTGATACTAAGCTTCATGGAAATATTTCTCTAACTGGTTGATGAGGAAGCTTGACCAGTTCATTTGTATCCCTTCCACGCATTTGCCTGCGAGGTCGACGAAAAACCCCATGACCTGTGTGGGTATGTTCTTCCTTACTAGCTTACCAGCAATCAACTAGCAGGCTAGGCGCACTGTGCCATTCTGGATGGAGGCTACCTTATAGCCCCACTTCCCCTTTTCTACATCACCATAGGTGTCTTTGATTCTTTGTGCTAGGGCGTGATCTACAGCCTTTCCTGTATAAAATTCTTGTGGGTCTGGTCCTTGCATGCTTAGTCTGCTGATCCTATGGATTAGTGTCGAATCTACGATGATACACATGTCCAACCACATATAACCACTATGTAATCATGACAACAAGATCTTAACGCATGCGTTAACCTCCTGATGTCTTCCGAAGTGTGGTATCTTCATCACATTCAGGATAGTGGACCTCGCAATGTCCATGGTCCATGGCTGGGGGATGATCTTCAACTTCTTCCCCTCTGTCTTGGTCAAATACTTGTATGGTGCGAGCATGCCATAGATCTTGTGGTATTCGAGGTTATAGTCATTGATCTTCAACGTCAGAATCCTCTCCAAATGTGGTCTGACTATGCGTATCCCCTTCAGGAGGTACACAGTGATGCCTCTATAGTCGAAGTCCCTCGGGATGCTGTCACGACTCACTATGCCATACAAAGGCGGGATATAGATGGGCAGGATAGATGGGATGAGCTTCACATTCTCTAATTCATCACGATTCTTCATTTGTTTCTCTATCACAGCTCGATATGGTCCAGATCCATGAGCAGTTGACGAGGAGGATTGCACTCCTCTCGTCGATGAGGCTTGGATGCTTGTGGACATCACTTTCTCTTCCATGAGGCCTATTATAATCTCTTCGATAGATTTTTATACTGTGCTAATTTCTTCCGACATGCACACTTGAGATCTTATATCTAAGGTCAGTGAACAACACTCAATGTAACAAAATGGTTGGCAAGGTTTCAATGATCACTGCGCAAAATAAACTAGTTCTCTATGGGCTCGGATAATCACAATTGGAAAAAGTGTTCTCGGTGAAATGCTCAATAAGATAAATATACAACGTTGTAACGGACTCTATCAATGGGCAGGAATGCCTCAATCAATGTTATTCCATCCATTATGGAACAGTCCCAACAGTCCAGTGGCAAACGTTTCGACAATAACTATGTTTCTATCCATTCTGGAGCGTCATTCTAACGGTCGGGATGCCTTCCAATGGTCATATTGCTTCACCGTGGTGAAGTGCCAATATTCATTGTTCTGATATCCCAGCGGAGTTCTAGTTCTGCAAACCTTCTTTCTGTGGAGTCCTCTCTAGAACATCCTTTAACTTTTCTAACTTTTATTTCTTCTTGTTGAGCTTTCTGGATTTCTTTCCTGAAATCTGAGTCACTAGTTTGCTCTTTCCATTATCGTTCTTATCTCCTCTTGACATGGTAAATTCACACTGTGGAGGGTATTTCATAGAGTTCAAGGGTGATACTTCTTCTCTTTCTGGGGTAGGTGCTCTACTTTCTTGTATAGACAGGTATTTCCATTCTTCCTGTGTCCTTTCAACTTCGATGTCCAGATCTCTGCTCCTTAGTAGCTTCAACTGGTTCTCTTGTTGTTCTAGTAAGTGAGCTATTCTCCTAGCCATGAAATATCTTAGCTCTTGATTTTTCTGTTCTATATCCTCCTCTTCTTGTTTCCTTCGTATATGATCTTTCTCAATCCAGGTTTTTCCTAGCAAAATAGCAAATGGGGCGTTGTTCTCAATAAATTTAACGATCTCAAATTCTTCTTCTGTCAAAGTGCCATGAGCACTCATAGATGTCTGGGTAAATCTTCCACATAGGGTTATCAGCTTTCCTCTAAATAATCATATTCCTCCTAATGAAGGAACCATAGTAGGATTTCCCAAAGTTTCCCAAGCTCTTTATGTCATGATATTCACATGTGTTTCCTCATCCAGGACACGGTCTATGTCGAAGTCTCCTATTCTTGTTTCTATGCACTCCTTCTCTTTTAAGATCTCTGATAAGTTGATATCTCTATGATCGTTAAGGGTTTCTTTCATCTATAATAATACAGTCTCTGATTCTTTCTAGGGTTCTATCATATCCTTAGTTTCTTGGCCTATCTCGTAGTTTTCTTGTCTCATATTCATCTTTTCAACTTTTGTAATCATTCTAGGGAAATCCAAAACTTCATGTCCAGTAGCCTTACAACGAAGACAAATAGGACCTCTACTGGGGAATTCCTACGCAAGATGTCCTGGTATTCTGCAAATGTAACAAAGAGTTAACCCTCTCTTTCTTTTGAACGATCCCCAACCTTTCCTGTACTACGCACAAGGATCATAGTGGTGGGTCTGCAAAAAAATTATTTCTAGGATCCTGCATCCTCTTGTTAGTCCAAACATTCTTTATATGCATAGGAATAACATATATTTCATTATTTCTATCAGATATATTCATATCAAATCTTCTTTCTTCTAGTTGTACCTTAGTTTTCAAACTAGGACCAAATCTATTAAACATACCTAGATCCATTCTTTCGAAATAAAAAAATTTACTTATCTTACCTTTCTCAGAGCACAAAGCTTCAAGATATTACCTCTTTTCTTCAGATCGAATTTCTCTTCTTAGCACAGAGCTTTGCAATTCGTGTAGAATACTGCGCACTGGGGCAGCATATCTACGCACAGAGCTTTCTCTTTTCTTCAGTTCCCAGCAATCACAGTTTCAATTCCTAGCAACAGAACCATTTGTTGGCACAAGGGGCAAACTCAGGGTTCAATGCTTCAGCAGCACACTAACAAAACCCTAGCTATCGGCCCTTTAGGAAACACTTGCGAAGCATATGAAGTCTCACTCGAGGTAGAGGCAGGGGTGGTTACAAGACTCAGATGTCTGCAACCTAGCTGGGACACAGATCTGTGATTACAATACCTTAACAGAGCACTTAGAAGTTAACATTCATTAGCAATTAACCCTTATTCACATCGCAGATTCGAGCCCTAATTACAGAGCAGCGCAGTATTCAACCAGATATAGCACTTCCAAGCACTTAGCACATAGAAATAGATCAGATCTAGCATTCATTCAAATTACTAAGTACTAATCTATTATATCAGATGCATCTAACATATATCATTTTACTAAGAATACATCACATCAATAACATAACAACTATAATGCACTAAACAACCACAACACAGGATATATGTGGTTCACCCCAGCATGGGGCTACGTCCACCAACTCTTCTCTTTCTTTATTATCTTCTCTCAATCTTCTACAATCACAAAGCCACAAGAACCTACTCTGCATAGGAAAGGAGATATGTGCACACCTCGCCAGATCCTCCTTCCCCGAGCTAGGTTTAAGCACAAAGCCTTCTTACAAGCTGCACACAAGCTTCTTACAATCACTTACACTTAGCTCTACAAATTCTTAACACAAAGTAAGCACAAAGCCCTTGCAATCACATAGATCAAACTCTAGCACTTAGTATCTTCCCCTACTGGACTCATTACCCTTATCATCGCCTACTTACATCGCCTAGATTTCTATTTATACATTACAAAATGGTTCTAAACATGGGCAAACCCATGGGTCGACATCCCATACCCATTACTTAAACCCTAAACACAAAAATTCCCTAACAAGGGGTCGATATCCTGCGATGTCCTATTCACCTTGCATTATGCCTTCAACCAGCCTATCGAAGTCCCAAAATTGGTCAAACGTGACCCAAGTTCTCCAAAAATTAGTCAAGGGCCAACAAGAGTGATATGAAGGTTCATATTCTCCTCGATCTTAATGAATACATTGATCTATGGCTTAACACATGATTGGTCCATGATATCTATTTAAAGAACATGGATGGTCATTTGTCGATGATCGAATGTGAGAAAATATATTGTCAATATCTTTGTAAAATTTTATTTTTCATTAATAAATTGCTCCAAGTGGCCATGTTGGTTGGGGCCATGGATGTTTCCCGTAGGGGTTTTACCATGTGAAAAAAATGATGTTTTGATCTTTGATCCAATTGTGTGAGTGGTTACTGAAGGTTTTCATCCTTTGTTGGAATACATGTTGTTCACGGTCAATCTGTCACCGGGTGAGCAAAATGGAGACCGCTCTGCATGCCCTGTTGGGTTCACCAAGGCAGAACATCTGTGGCAGCAGGGGTTAACAGAAAACAGAAAAAAAAACAGAATACAATCTATCTAACAACTGAAAGCAAATAACAATAAAAACATCAAACGTAAGACAAGGGAGTCATTAATGGTTTCAAAGCTTGATCTATTAGCGAAACCAGAGCACACGC
>SNQJ01S0038500.1:3694-14847 GCA_010110895.2 Picea sitchensis
ACATGAGTGGGATGATTTATCATTTAGCCATAAGCCGGAGGGTGAGGCCATATGTAGGCTTGTGTCATACCAAGAGAGCTTCTGGGTGGGAGTGGAGGAGGTGGTTGCCATTAGCGAACCTTTGGTAAAGGTTCTTCGGTTGGTTGATGGAGACAAGCCCATAATGGGCTACTTGTATGAGGCCATGGATAGGGCCAAAGAAGCCATCCGTGCCTACTATGATGACAAGGGAGATGATGGATTTTAGAGACAACTACATAAATGGGGAGTGATTGATCAGCGAGGGAACAATACACTTCATCGCCCGATTCATGCTGTAGGGATTTACCTCAATCCCGCATTCTCTTACTCATGTGGTTTTAGATTTGATGTTGAGGTTATGGAAGGGTTCCTCACATGTGTTGAGAGAATGGTGCTAAGTCATGAAGAACGCGCAAAGATTTCCAAAGAAATGGAAATATATAGGATGTCTGGTGGGACTTTTGGCTTTCAGATGGCTATAGCTGATAGGAAGACCAAAATGCCAGGTAAGCTTCATTAAATTTCAAATTTCAACTTTCAATGTCTTTTCTTTCAACTTTGTAACTTTCAACTTTTAAGTTTCAAATTTCAATGTCTTTTCTTATGTTTCTCTGATTTGTTGTAGATGCTTGGTGGACAAGCTATGGTGGTAGAGTACCCCATCTACAAAAACTTGCCATTCGGGTGCTTAGCCAAACATGTAGCTCTTTAGGATGCGAGCGCAACTGGAGTGCATTTGATAAAATACACACCAAGAAGCGCAACAGGTTACAAATTTTCAAATTAAATTTTTAATTCATTATAAATTATAATTATATTTATAATATTATTATTAATTTATAATTTATGGCCCTCATACAGGTTGGAATCCCAGTGCCTCAATGACATGGTATATGTCTACTACAATCTCCGATTGTTGGTGAGGCAGATTCAAAAAACACCTGATGTGGATGCCATTTCGTTAGATGGGATTGACACCAGTGTTGAATGGAGGGTTCAGTCCGAGAGGCCTATCTTGGAATCGATGCCTGATTGGATACAGCAGGAGGTAGAGGGGGCAGTAGCAGAGGAGGAGGAGGGGGATGTTACAGAGCAGAGTCTGCCACCATCTTCACGAACTCGGAAAAAGGGAGTTGTACTTGGTAGTAGCACCAATAGAGGACACCAGAGTCTAGCTCCTTCTTCTTCTACAAGACGTCAGAGTCAAGTGTCAATCACCTTTTACCGATAATTTCCCCGATTTTGCCGATATTTTCGTTTTCGGACCCTTGACGATATTTTTCTGTTGTCAATGTTGGTAACACTGATAAGAATGTTAACATCGTAAACTTTGTTCTAAGATGATTCCTAGAGTATATAATATGATCTGCTTTTGTTAAATATCGAGTTAAGTCATAGTTTCTTGAAGTTAAGTTATTGTTTAAGGTAGCTTAAAAATCATGAGCACCCATTAGGGAAACTTATGGGTTAGGGTAACTAAGAGTCATGCTCTATGACTCATGGGTGTCATCATTGGGTTATAAATATGCCATTCTCTCCTCTTCCAAGGTATGCTTGAATTATTTCTCATTCTCTTTCAAACTAACAGTTTCTTATAGTTAAGTAATTGTTTAGGGTAGTTTAAGAATCATGAGCACCTATTAGGGTAATTCAAGGGTTAAGGTAACTAAGAGTCATGCCCTGTGACTCTTGGGTGTTATACCTTAGGTTATAAATAGGTCATTCTCTCCTCTTCCAAGGTATGCTTGAATTATTTCTCATTCTCTTTTGTTGGTGGAAGGCAAGCATTCTCAGGCTTCAAGGGTTGTGGCGCATCAATGTATCTCTAGGCAAGCAAAGTGCTCCCCAAGCTAGGATCGTAAGTGTGATACTTTACATGTAACATCAGTATAAGATAGAAGACGATGCATGGCACTTATGAAGTCAAGAGTGTAATAATCTGCATGTAGCATTAGTAAGAGGCCATGTGGCACTCATGAGGAGAGGTCATCTATTTATTTAAAGGTCTACATCTTCCATGTTCATCAATTCAAAGTTTGGTCAGCTTGGTCAGCTTCAGTGTCTTGTTGAGCAAGTCGAGAGTTATATCGAGTTCATTATAGAAGTTCTATCCAGTCCTCTCTCTTGCTCTGTCTTTGATTGTATCATCAAAGATATGGAAAAAGTAATTTCATAGCAATGACATTTAAGCTACCAAAGTAAAAGAAGGGCCAAGATTACAAAAGCCCTTCATATTAGATCACTTTGGAAATCACCTTTGGATGCCAAGAAGGCCATATTTGCTTGCTCCCTAGTGCATGATGGACATTGTTGTTGGTCGGCACCTATGTCACTAAGGCCTGGACCTTTAATCTTGTGCAATCTATGGAAAAACAGAATCCCTATTTTCCAGCTCTGCAATATCGCCAGGGCAGCCTAGGACTGGGCTGCTAGTCTGTCTTGACAACTCCCTCAATCTTGGCCCTCTTGGAAAACCACTCTACTTTACTGACAAGCGAATCTGCACAAATGATGTTGACGCAACCTGGGATCTGCTCAGGGTTGAAATTCATTTTCTTTTGTGGAAAACCTGTAACAAAATCAAGTTCAATTGTGCAAAGAAGGAACAAAAATTTTCGTGGCCTGGCAGATTTGATATGATGGTTGATCTGTCTCTGCAGATTCAAGCTCAGGTTCAGTCGTGATCAAGCACCTTCGACAAGTTTCGGAATATTGGGGCAGGGCTCCCTGTATGGTGAGCCAAGTTTTGCCAAAGCACTCCCAATCCAGATCTCGTGCACTTTTTAGATGTCACATCAAGGTTCGGGCCATCACTGGCCTTGTCATGTCATCAAACTGGCAAGCTAGTTCACAAGCAGCAATAGCAAATGCATAGCTGGCCCCAAAACTGCACAATGAATCGGACAAAACCCTAATTTGTGCTCGAATCCATCAACAAGTACAATTCAGCACCTATGGTAATCCAAGTAATACAGTTCAGTAAGCTAGAATTTGTGCAAGCATTTAAGGGATAAAGTTTTCATGTGTATTGGAAGTAACACAATTACTCAAAATAGCACAGTTCAGTCCTAAGGTTTGGATATAAATGGGCCATTTCCATTACCCTAATCCTGTAGGTATCTACTATACATGGACACAGACAGAAAATACCATATCACTAATGGACTGTGTGGAGAACTTTCATGATCTGATATATATTGGATGAATATGTTAGCAGGGCTCAAAATAATGAGAAGATTCAAGCTTGAAAAGAACTATGCCAGGAAGAAACCCTTAATTGTTCTCACATCTCTAGACTAGCACACAATATGGTATCTTCAGACAGCCCGATTGCAGACCCAATAACGTACTTAAGTAAACTAGGGGTCAAAAAACACTTAAGGGACCTGTGAATTGGAAATTTTGACTGAAATTAGCAGTTAAAATATTTTTAACAGTCAACAAGACTTGTAAACAAAACCAAGAAAACTATAACATGGTGTATTCTACCATAACTGGGGTAATCAACCATAAGTGAGAATTTACCTGAAAACAAAAATCCTGAGGAAGACCACAGCATCTAAGCCAGCTACTGCCAGTATATCCTCTTCTGATGCTTCCCACGCCTTTTTAATCCAACTAGCGGAAGGTACCAACCTCTCTAAACTAAAAGAATTTTGTTTACTATTTTGTTCTTCTGCAAGCTTACCAGGAAAATAAACATTCAAATTGACGGGCTGTTTTCTCAAGATGGAATATAGACAGAAAAATAATATGCATATGCCTATGTTGACACCCGCAGAAGTCAACAGAGCTGCAATATCCATGTCTTCTCTAGGTATTTAAAACGTTCTTTCCTCCGTAAAATAATGTCTGCAGAATTTCCTCAAAATAATGTCAACCTGGAAGATATCATCTATGGATCCTTGCAATACTCTGTTGTATTTAGAATTGACCTGCAAAACCAGGAAAGGAGGACTAATATAAGCCTATGAGCCAATTCGATCAGATATTGAAAATTTATCTGGAAATATCTATAAATAATGACTCAGGAAACTGCAGTATCTACAGTTATATGCAAGAATGAGAGTTCACTAATAGGACAATATGGAAGCAAAGCTTACACAAACCAAGCTACAACAGGGTAGGCCCAGATTCTATGTTCCATCATAGACACAACATACTTTGGAGACATTAGCTCAACCAACAAATAGATCCTCGTTTTCATCTCCGATTACTCTGCTATGATGTATCCATGTACAATGTAAGTCTACCGCCTATAATATCCATAGATAAAATCACTGACCTTTTCCCCTTACATATTTTACATTTTACCATTTCACTTCCATAACTCTGAAAAATATAGTTGGATAGTCTTATTTATTTACAACGGTTTCTATTTTAGCCAGGCTTTTTCTTTCTTCTGTCAGTTAATTTCCAGGTAAAATAGCTGAAATGATAAATAGTGTATGTTTCTAATCATATCAAACAAATTCACTATCTAGAAGGTTGAATATACAATTAATCGTTCGATATCTTTGGCATCCAATAATAAAAGCCTAAAGAAGCCTAGATACCTAAATTACATCGGTTCTTGACTCGAGCATTCTACGCTGTGACTAGAAAACATATTTTGACAAAACTCAACGAATTTTTGCGCACAACGACGAATAACCGTTTTAAAATCAGACTGAAATACCAGAAATTCGGCCAATTTTAACCGTATTTTCACTTCTTGAAAAAGAGAATTGTATTTGTTCCGATACTCAGCGTATATTAATGAAAGACACAAAGAAACCGTTTAATTCGATTTTAGCGTTCTTTCGTTAGCAAAAT
Organism: Picea sitchensis; assembly: GCA_010110895.2. Taxonomy (NCBI): domain Eukaryota; kingdom Viridiplantae; phylum Streptophyta; class Pinopsida; order Pinales; family Pinaceae; genus Picea; species Picea sitchensis. The sequence continues at coordinate 8,531 of SNQJ01S0038500.1, forward strand.
TGGCTACTTTCTCCAATTCAACGATTATTCACGAACATTTAAACCGTTGCTCCAATTGCCTTCCCTGAAACACAAAATTTAAAACTAAAACAATTTTTGCAACTGACCTAGAATGCCAGATACGCGAGATCAGCGATTTTGGCCATTTTAAGCTCCATCAGAATGCATATTATTTGAAAAAGCTGCAAAAACGCCAAAACAGAGTGTGCAAATCAAAAAGCTTACATCCTTTAATTAACGAATGTAGCAAATTGAACGAAATTTAACCAGTTTCTTTGTATTACGCCCTTTTTCGGGAAAAGCAAGCAGACTGCATAATGAATGTCTGCTAATAACCGCACATGCTCAAATTTTCAAACTTAACACTCAGTTGCAAAATTTAAGCATTCTCATACCCAGTACTCTCCCGATGCTTCTTAAAGCTTGCACATGCATCAAATAGACTCAGTCAAATCCTCCTGCGGTGCACCCTTTGGCTCATTGGATCTGCAAACCCGACCTTTAAAGGTGTTTTAGCAATAAATTATTTGTTGCATAAGCTCTGATCGTCCCTGGCTGGGAGTTTCTAGGGTGATACGCTCTGATCGTCCCTGGCTGGGAGTTTCTAGGGTGTTCAGTTGCAAAGAAGTTAAGTGCCGTCACTTGACGTCTACTTTTAATTTTCATGCGGTAAAGTTTGTTTTTCAAACGCACCGTCACAGCTGGGACTTTTTATAAAGGACGGTACGTGTGAGTGGGTTCCGTTTTAAGAGTTCACGCAATCTGACCACGTGGCAGAAAGAGTTAGTTGTTGACTCGTACGTGGTAAAATATTGCTGAATTTAAGGTTTAGGATTTCCTTTATTATTTGGTTGCGGTCACATCACGCTTTTATGAGGAAGCTTGCACGTGATCGAGTTGTTAAAGCTTTTGGTGTCGCTAAAGCTAAGCAACCTGCATCATTGAATTTAATTTTAAAGCTTAAGACATATTTTGTTAATATTAAAAAAATTGTCGGTGTCAGTGAAGATTTAGAAACCTTATGTTGAGACACGACATTGTGTCGACGTGACCTCTTTCCTTGCACCTCATTTTGAAATTTCGACATTGTGTCGACGTGACCTCTTTCCTTGCACCTCATTTTGAAATTTTAGTTGTAGATTGTTGATGTGTATGCTTGAATTTATTTTCAGAAACGTTAATTTTTTTATTAAAATGGTGGTGTAATTTTGTTTTACAACATAATAATATAATAAAAAGGAGGTTTTCTTATAATTTGATGTTTAAAAATATTTTAAATTTTTGAAAATTATGTATAATAAAACAAAATTATTTTTTATAAAAGATTTGTTTTTAATTTTATTAGTGCAAAGTTTGGAAAAGACACTTAGAATTAGATAATTTTAAAAAACACCTTGAAACTATCTAAAGACATGTTTGTTAGGAAGCTTCCTCTTGTTCCATTGGAATTGATTTAGAGTTCGCTATTGTACCATCCATTGCTTGCTACTTGGGCATTAAAGAAATTGTCTCCTCTTCCATGTTCTCCTCTCAATTTAAACCAATGGAAATTTTGCATATAGAGTTAGCCAATTAAGGGTTTTTAGATAGGCTTGACACTTAGAGATACAATGTAATTCATTCAACTTCAAATTCCTCAATTTGATTTTTTTGTTGGAGTAAAGTTTTCATTATCACTATTAATTCACTTTTGTGATTTTCTTTCTGGGTGTGGATTTTCCTTGTAGTTGTGAATATAAAGTTCTATTGTCCACATTGACATCTTTTTGGTTACAAATAGCTCGACGAACAATAACCAATTCTCAAAGGGGGAAACGGTCAACATGTTGACGACATGCCATACTACACGCAGAGCAATAACAATTCCCCACAATCCTCCAATTTTGGGAATTCATACAAGGCTTCCCTACCGACAATAAGCACCACCTTTCTACCAACCAATATTCTCCAAAACAGTCAAAGGCACAAATAATTAAATATAAAGCATACTTCTAGGCAATAGGCAAGCACAAATAGAGGCACTATGGAAGGAAAACCCAAGTTGAATCGAAAAGATTGAAACATAGAATTACCTCGACAATTGGCCTAAAATGCTCCCAAAAAACCACCACCGGGCCATGAGGTATCTCCTCCAAGTTGATCACTTATACAAATTCTTTAGATACAAACACAAGCAAACCAAAGGCATTGATGATCCAACCGTCCAGACAAACAAGAGTAAGCCAAATAACAAATGTTAGTATCCCACCTTCACCTGTGATTATATTAAACTCCAGCTGAAATGGTTGATCATTCACATAAGTTGAAGTGTGTGATGGTACCTTGGCTATAATGGTGCTTGACGGTATCCATCCTCTCATATTAAATTCAACTTGCCACTTGGGTAGCATGCAAATCCTTGTATAATTCATAAAATATCCATGAGGAGATTGGAGAGTTGGAAACCTCCCCTTTTACCTTCAATGTTCCACAAACCAATCACAATTTTGCATTGGCAAGCAATCTACCATTTGATTCCTTTGTCTCGGAACATAGAAGAATTCTATGGATACAAAGTGGCTTGCCTCTTGTTGCATTATTGAAATGATCCTTGTTAAGTTGCTAGAAGGAAGTGGAGTAGTGCATAAGTCTAATAATTATTGGCAAATCCCTAATAATAAGTAGCTCTTCAACACGGCTTGGATCCAAAATCTTTAATCCTTGGTATAGTGCAAGTGCATCGACCTAGTTGTTAGTGGATTGAAATAGGCCTCATTCATAACTTACTTCTTGATTTCTATTGGAATCAAAGGTGATTCCTCCACACCTACCACCCCTATGCTTGAAACTTTAAGAACAACCAAAAGTATGTTTATTTTTTTAATATGTAGATTAGTATAGTTTAAAAATGGTTGAAGGGGGTTGTCAAAGTGAATTGAATAATAGAAATGGAGGATGGGGTAAGAAGGAGATCATCAAACTTCCCTCCTAGGATGAGGTTAAACTTACTTAGTCATTAAGCCGACATTATATTGGCTACCAAATGGATTTGTGTTAGTCTATTATCTTCATTTAGGGTTAAAATCCCACTACATGGGGGCTTTAATAGCTTTGACTTGCTCTAGGAAAGCATTGTAGTTAAATGAAAATTGTAGACATCTTGGAAAGGTTGAATAAGGATGGGGCTAAGAGCATGAGTCAAGTATTCAACTCTTACGCAAATCCATTGTCTTAATACCTAATACTGATAGAACTCTTTAGATTCTCTATACATTAAGTGTGTTTATTTGAGGCTAGAAATGCCCTACTAAAGAGAAGATATCCAAGGGTTGGCTCAATTGATTGAACCATCCACCCAAGGCATGTTGTCGACGGGGAGGCCATAGGTCATAGGTTTAAATTTAGATGAGTCCCTTGGGGTTACCAACCGCTATTATAGTTGGTGGTTGAATAACCCCTCCATCTAAATAGCTTGAGGAAGAGGGGGGGTCCCATGAGGTTTTCCTTGGAAAAGAAGAAGAACGTCAAACTGATGGAGCAATTGTGTTTGAAAATCTTGTTCTTAGATAATAGACACATAAGATGAGGTAAGAAGGGGATCGTCAAACTAGAGACACAATGACAACCAAAGACAGCTAGAGGGCATGCCACGAGTGCCCCTAATTAGATTATATAGCATCATCCTTATAGACATAAGAAGGCATGTCAGTGAAAAAAGGAAGGTAGGTTGTGCATCTTGAGTGGGTCTGATGGTCAAGAACATGTGTTTTCTCCCTGGAGGTCACAAGTTCAAAACCAGCGGGGGGTAGAAGTTGTACATGTTTAATATTTGGCCTACTATGATGAGGCTCGAAGGATAGGCGACCCCTGGGATAGAAGAAGATAAAGTGGCTTTGGGACTTCTCAACCCTTGCCAAGTCACAAGTTCTTTCTAGTACTTGTTGAAAGACTGGCAATACTAGCCACACACCATTTTTAAGTTAAAAAGAAAGAAGGAAGGTAGGTTGGGATCACCCTATATTTCTTGCCTTCAAAGAGCTTCCCTTCTTAAGGGTGGGTTTGTCGAATCAACTAAACAGTTTGATCAAAACATTAAAGGTTGAAAGATTGAAATCAACCTCCCCTTACATCTCATTTTCTTTGGGCGAATAATGTGAAAATTGTATCGTTAAACCAACCATAACTTAGTGATATTGTGGAAACATGCACCCGTTATATAGCCTAAGTGGGCCTAATGTTTAAGAACATGTGTTTCCTCCTAAGAGGTCACATGTTCAAATCTAGAGGGGGGTAGGGTATGTATACCTCCATAGACTTTACCAATAAAACCTTTGGGCAGAGAGGGTCTCATACATCAATTTAGTGTCTGCTTTTAAAGAATATCTCATTTCGTAATAAAATACATTGAAACATATAAAATAAAAAAATTAAAATAGTTTCTTCCACTCACAACTTCACATTTGAAGAAGAGTATGACTATCAACTTGACGTACAAAGACATTGTTGATTTTACAACCACGCGACTTCTTTTTTATTTCTCAAAAAAAAATTATTTCTCAAAATGAAACATCCTTGCATAAAGCTAAAATGCAAATATATTATTAATAACATTCTCAAAATAAAGTAGTAAGCTAACTAAATATTTTAATTCAATGACATTAAAAGGTAAGTGTACAAATTATAAGGCGCACACATATCCTAAAATATCAAATTTTGGGACATGTTGCTTGAACCCCCAATCTTTAGAGAAGAAGCTAAACAAACCTTGGTCATCCATATCCCCAAATTAATTATCCCTAAAGATAATGAACATCTATTTGTCTTTCTCTTTCCATCTTGATAAAGACCTAAGGACAAATGGTTTCACACCGAAATTTTGTCAAAACATCTAAAATCTAAGCAAGGGGAACATAATTAAAATGGTGGAAAAGTGCATATGAAGAGGAAAACTTCATTTTCCTTGCTCTATTTTCAACGGAAACAAATTTGTTTAACTTTTTAAACATTGGTCAATTTCACTTTACAATGTTTCTTATAAAATGTACTCTTAAGCTAAGAGAGAAAGAATCATCAAAGTAATTGATAAGGTTCTTAAAAGGGTAATGGATAATGGAGAGATTTGGATTTGAAGAAAGATTCCTAAATTAGAGCATAAATAGGCTTTTCGTTGATTGCCTTTTTAGTCAACAAGAAATCCATTCACATTGAAAGCATCTTGTGAAATTCAACGAAACTTCCCCGTATATTATAATAAAGAATATCTAGGTAAAGCTTTCTAATGGGCAAAGTTATTGGGACCCTTCTTAGAGAATACATGCTCTTATGATCCAAACCTACATTCCGAGGCATTTAAATTATAAGTAGTTTCAAATAATAAAGTTCAAAATGTTGACCAAATATATATGTTACCAAGTTTACTTTAACGCAGTTAAAATACACTCAAGATTACAAGACATTTTCAATGTCAAAAGTTTTAAATAACAAAAATCATCATTGTGTTTATCAATATGTTATCAAATTTAAAGTTGATATTTTTTCCAATACATCTTAAGTAAATGGATATCTCAATATTATCTTAGTTAAATGGATATATCAATGTTTAAAGACACACGTAAATTGTATAATTCAAATGTAATCAAAGTTATAAATTAAGATGCAAAGTTATAAATTAAGATGATGTACTACTTTTTCAAATAACTAAAAAAAATGATTATAAAAAAAAATCAAAACAAATAATTATATACATATATAAATGTAGTTTGGGTGGTTGGAAGGAATGATTGTCACCCTTTCCATCCAGGTTCAATTTATTGTAAGTGATATATTGTATCCTTAAATAAGTTTATATGATGTTCTTGTTGTTGAGTTCTTAATATTCTAAAAATAACTTTCATATATTCTTTCACAAATTTCAGAAAAAAAAATTCATAACACTACATAAAATAAAATAAAAAAATACTTATACAATTATTATTATTATTATTTTTTAAAAATGATTTTGAAAACATATCTTAAAAGTACTCGTCTTTATAATATAAACTTCCTACAATTTAAAAACGTTGGATTTATCTTTAGCCTTTATTATAATAATATATTATTTAGTGAAATAAAGCATATAAAAATGGAACAATAAAACTCCATATAAATATAATTTTTAGAAATTATTTTATTTATTAAGTAATAATTATCTTATAATTAATAATTTATATAAATAAATAATTATTTTATTAAAATTAAAAATTAACATTTACGAGTATGTCTACTATCACCATTAAAACAATTAGATAAATTTAATGGTGGTTATTTTAGATGTCTCCTCAATGCTCTAACAAAGAGAG
>SNQJ01S0038500.1:18282-32732 GCA_010110895.2 Picea sitchensis
GCTCTAGCTAACTTACTAACCCTAGCTGCTGACATCATCCTTGGTTATTACATCTTTAATGTAGCAACGTTTCATTTTATGAGCAATTGAATGGTAGTTAAAGGAATTAATTGAGTTAAATATCGATTTGTTGCATTGAATGCCTTATCATTCTAGTATTTATTGGTGAAGTGACATTTACTTTCAAGTGTTATTTTGCAAACATTGACTTTCAAATTATTTATATTATATATCAGATAGTCTTATGAAGTACTAACCGATTGAAATATAGCTTGCATATATCTGTTTTTTTTCTCTTGTTCCAGGCAGGTGTTCTTCATTGGGGATTTACTTTATTATTGGTTGTTTAGCCAGGATTTTCTGTTTGGGTGGTGACTTGTGAAGGGGGAAAACCTTATCTTGGTCTTATTATCCTTTTGCCTCTTCAAAACCACAGGTCACTAGGGAGGTCTTCCCTGGGCCTAACCTCCCTAAAGAGAAAGAGCCTCCCCATCGTGGTGACATTGGGTGGGATAGGTTCTTGTTATGCCATTTTGGCCTTCAATCTTATAGCCTTTTTCCTAGCTACAAATTGTGCGATAACAGGTACCTCCCTAGGTACATTACAAGTGTAGTCTCTCACCTTAATTCGTTTTTTGAGACCGTGTTTGTAGACAAGTTTAAACCACACATCATGTTCACTTTCTACTCTCATGTTTGATTGTAATGTTTTTTTGTTAAAACTGCATTTGGAATTGTCACACAAATTCTTCTTTGGAGACTCTCTTTGTAACCAAGTTTATACCACAAAGTTAGTTCATCATTTTATTAACCATGCATTAGAACATGGGTTCCTGTGAAGATGAAACAAATTCTAGGCAACCACAAGAATTTTCTATACTTTTTTATGTTCACAAAAGAATTAGGCCTGTTATGGCATACCTAATCGACTCCTTCAAAACGTGGGGCATAGATACCCCTTACTTATTTGAAGTAGGGTATCTTGACCATGTCTTAATAAAACTGTAGTTTGCCTAGATGATGAGCTATGATCAACCTTCTTCTTAAACCATGCATTCAATGAAGTACCAAGTTAACTCAAAATCTAACAAATTTATACAACTCATGCAATTAAGAAAAATGTACATCACAAACCTCACAAGTATTCATATGAGATAATTTTAGTTAAAAAATAAATTCAACACCGAACTCAACATCTAATAGAAAATTAACACTTCTCAAATATGTTTGAACCAAACATAATGGTTATTTGGGATCGATTTAACACTCAGGTAGAGGCTCTCACTACAAATTCCAATGTCAAGACAACCCTATGAAATGGCAAGAGCAATGGTATTCACCCTCACATGCACAAATATTCAAGTCTCATCAATGCCACAAATAAAAAATCTTGATAATGTATGTGTTAGAATGGGAGAACATGATGACAAAAACATACACATGAATAATATTGTGATATTAGTTGGGCACTAGCTAAAATATCATAAATGCCTCACAACTTCACATGCTTTCGCACATCCCTATCATGCCTCAACATATGGAAAAAAATATCTCAATAACAAAGAAAAAATACTTGATCTAAACCACTCACTTAATTGGAGAATAATTGTGACAATGATCCCTCCACTAAACCCACCCTCAAGCTCCCATAACTATGAAAACCCTCTATAATGATGTATGATGCAAATATTTGTCCAACCCTTTGCCCGTTAGAGTACATACACAACCAAAATTAAAGCTCTTGCACAATATTGGGAAAAGACAAATACTATAATGCTTCTCCCCCATTATTGAACCTCAAAGATTCCTCAACCAGATCATGCTACAACCATTAGGGTTGTGCATATACCAATGCCTTCTCTTATATCACACACCCATGCCTACTCCCTCGTAGTACAAGCAAATAGACTGTATAGAACACCAATTAGTGCTAACCTGTCTACTCCACCTTTTTTTACTGCAACTCGGGAATCACAACCATTCTTTTGCTCCAAATTGAGGGTTTCTTTTGCTACAACTCAAGAGTTTCTTTTGTTGTAACTCGAGAGTCTCTTTTGCTACTAATCAAGAGTTGCAACATTTACAATGCATTATGCAATAGTTATATATTCAGAACCTCTCTATGCTATCTTCACCACAATATCACCCTTCAAGTTGTGCCACACAATCCTGAAATCAATGGTTAGCTTATAAACCAAGGAAACATCCCCATATGCATACCTCTCACATCTATGGTACACAAACACACTTTCATGTTTATACCTACGCTTAGGTTCATATTCAAACATAAACACTCATCCTCGTGAGCATCCTACAGTAAGCTTTCATAACAATGTAATTACGAGAATATCTCCACAACAATACTCTGGTGCAATACAAATACATACTGCATTAATCTATTTAGTCACACCCATCTAAAAAGAATGATAAGTCCATCGCACAGTCTCTCCCAGACTCGCATCCACTTGTGGATGATCACAAATCTAAGAAAAATCTTCTATAGACCCGTGCCCACCTGCACCATAATATCACAACATAACTATTATTCATGTGGATTTAATCATTCAAGCAATAGAATTAAATTGCATCCATTCATGCCAATAACACAACAAGATAACATCATACAAGATTAATCCATATGCACGCACAAGGGTTAAATATGTAAAACCCTAATTCGTTTATTCATTTTCTTACATAATAAAATGCATAGGCTCCATGGTCGCATATGAGCTTACAATTTTTGTTGGGTTGCTAGGCCAGAGGCCATGGCAACTTCAACCATTCCTCTCTTCATTTCTTGTGTGATATTTCTTCCTCTTGCAAGCTCTCCCTTCTAGCTACTTGACGTTGTATTTATTTAACTTTAGAAACTGTTCACCTTCAGCTTCCAAATGCAGTCTTCATGCCCTTTCATCTTCCACTTCAGATTCTTCCTCTTCTACTCAATAGTGAGCTCCTTCCTCAACACATCCTATGGACCAATTTCCTCACAATCGTTGTAGTTTTCTCTCATTCTTGGTTCCATAGAATTATGTAGAGAAGTTCTACAACCAAGGGTGATTCCACATGAGTCGTAACAGGCACCATTGCTTCTGCAACAATTACTTCTTAGCATGTGTCCATGCATCCATCCTATAACAACAATCCCATCCACTCCACTGCCACAATTTGTAGAAATGTTGTCACATTATGCAGCCATCCATATATTATAGCAACCAATAACTACCATAGTGGCATTGTCCTGTTCCGCAGTCACCTTCAGTGTGTCATCTACAAGACAACTTTGATCCTCCTGCATAAAAATACCAAGGTTTTTAAGAAAGCATTCCCTCATGCTTATGAGGTAAACCATTCACATCTCTAGCTGCAACATGCATCATTGTTGCAGTCCCAATTCTATAGTCCTCATTGTTATGCATTCATATCTACAAGATATCTTCTTCAACTACACATTATTTCTTTCAACACATTGTTGTCCATTGTTGCATATCCATCAACAACAACACAACAATACTCATCATGGATATTTGGAATTTCCATCTCATTCTTGTTTCGACTCACCTTCCAATAATGTTGTGCTCTCCGTCTATCTTCCTCCATCACCACAAGCATTGGTCAAGCGATTCTTATTCATGCATCACTTTCACAACTCAATCTGAGTCATGTCCCATGCAAGACATCCCACTACCCTTTTTCATGCAGTGTACAAAGTGCTTTGGTTCAGCCAACCGCTCACACTTGAACCCACACAACATGGAGTCACATGCTCACAATGTACACCTCCCTTGACTCAATACACAACCACATGCAGATTGCTTCAGTCAGAAATTTTATCAGCCTATTCATATTCTTGACAAATTATCATATACATACCTTTAAGGGCCTTCTTCTTCATGCAACACATCCACACTCGGTCCTCAACAATATTCAATCCTTCTATCATTCCTCTGCAACATGTCTTCTTCCTTAGGAGATTTGAAATCTTGTCTCTTTCTCTGTCAGCAACATGTTCATCAACTTCCTCATCTTCAGGACTATAAGTTCATCCAAATTCAACTTAGTAGCTTCACTCATGCTTCCTCCTAGGTCACTTATTCTTCATGACGTCATATTGTACTCAGGAATTCTCTTCAGACATATTCATTATTTGCAACCTTTGTGATTCTTCAATTGTTGTAATCTCTACAATTTCCTTCTATTGGAAATTCTTCTCAACCAAGTACATTCACTTCCATCTATAGCCACACATTTCTTTCTTCTTAAAAACAAGAAAATAACATATTAACGGAAAAAAAAAGAATTCCATCTTCACTCCCTCCTTTATTTGCTACATCTGACGCACACCACATGTGCCTCTATTTTCCACTGATAACATTTATGCATCTCTATTTATTCTCATTTCTTTTGGATTTGTTATCGCGCAAACCGTAGGTTGGGAAAAGCCTGAACCAACCCACAAGATGGTGATAATGGTGGGAGAGTTTACCCACTTTCACCTTAGATAAAATCTCCCCTCGCTTTAGTGAAGGAAGAATCCAACACAAGGGGGAGCCCCGGATGACCCTAGGGGGAAACAAGATGAAAAGTGAGATGGTGGAAGTGATTCCCCTATAGGTCAACATACTAAGTGTAAAATAGATTGGAAAGGAATCTTGAAAGTGGTTAATAGTTTCCAAGAAACTTGAGTACCTGCAAAAGATGATTGTACCTGCCCGGGACACAAGAAAATACGAGTATGCAATATTATAGTTAAGTGGACAAACAACTTAAGCTTGTTGTCCCTATTTGCAGCAGTCAATAGAGATATATATCAACAAGGAAATGATTGTTAAGCCTGCTAACAAGATGCTAAAATTCAAGTAAATGATGCAAGATATAAGCTAACAATCGCTAGTATAACTCAAGTATGAAAGCATAAGATTTTAGCAATAGAATGAGGCTATTATAAACAAGTATTGTGGAGATATTTTATCAACCTTATGGTTTTAGATAACTATTGTTACAACAAAAAAATTCAACCCATAAAACAAGCAAGTAAACCACCCAAAAAGTGCGTTGAGGTTAGTAGATTATAGGGGTAATTTATTAGAAACTTTTGACCGTTGAAAGTGAGTTATAATCAAAGTAGAGAGAGGTTTGTTGTAGCCCTAATGGTTGTATATTTTATTGAGTTATATCTCAAATAAGACCAAGAAAGACAAGATTCCCTAGAGGCTTTAGTAATCTCAAAGAATCAAGAAAATATTCCAACTTATACAATATCAATCTCTCTAAATCATGTTTACCAATGCAAACAATTTATTTCTCCAATGCAAACTTCAGATTAGTGCCTTTAAAATTTGGGTGAATGGAGTCTTGAAAGCATGAGTTAGATCAACAAAATCCCTAGGGGTGTAAACCCACTTACTCCCTAGGGCATGCAAATCAAACTAAGGTAAATCTAGGAGGGTGTACACCCTTGTACTCCTCCTAGGAACCTTGCAATAAATGACTTATAAGCTAGCAAAATAAAAACTCAATGGAGAGTGTATGCACTTATACTCCTCCTAGGGTTTCAACCAACAATAATCATGAAACAAGCAAGAAGAACTAACAATTGTAGATTTTCCTTACCAAATACAAGAGAGATGCAATATCAAACCCTAGTTCACAAAGCAATGACCATTCATAAGTAAGAGAAGAAGTCTCCAAGAGGTGCGCACTACCTTATCTCAACAATTCACCAAAATATATCACCAAAGATTATTTGCACAAAAGAGAGATACCAAATTTCCCAATTATGGTGCAAATTTCAGCCACAATAGTCTTCTCACAATGGGAGAGCCATGATCAAAATGAAATAGAAGTGATCTCTATTTATACAAATCCTACTAAAAGAATTTGTCCACTTAATTTTAGGGTAAACCACAAAGTAAGGGGTCAACAACTCTTACTTTTCCCTTTTACATTACAAAATTCAAATTTAACTTTAAAAATGCGCATAAGAAACCCTAAAGTGATGTCATCCCTCTTCTAGGGTGAGATTTTGACACCTTTTGCAAGTCGTTGGAGTTGAGGATGGAAGTCGTTGAGCCCTTTAGGGCCTCCCTCTCATGCATTATGGTTTCTTCCTTCAAGCCAAACCTTCTCCCATTAAAACATGGCAAGTGTCCATCACCACCAACACCCTAGCCCTAGGGTGACGTCAAGCCCCTCAAATGTGACGTTTTAGCCTCAAGAGCAAGACATTGGACTAGAAATTGGCTATTATAGATCCTCCAAGGTGTCTCTTATAGACTCCAAAGGCTACCATCATTGTTCGGTGTGTGGGACTTGGTATCCATCATGTGGGCTTCAAGCCCCAAGAACTCCCAAGCTAGTCTTGTTCTTCCAAAATTGTGCACCAACTAGGTCCTACAAAGACAATGAATACACCCTCCAAGGATATCAAGTAAATTGCATCATGATAATTAAATCAAGTCAATAAAAGAGACATCTAAGCATGTACATCAAAAACCACCTCATCAAAATAAACAAGTGCTCAAAGACCCTATGCAATTTTCCAAGTTTAGGTATGGGAGGGTTGACAAAGAGATCTATTGGGTGAATCGTACCTCAAGTTTAGGAGTGTTTCCCAAGTGGACCCCTCTCTAGGTCATGTGGACAAAGTGGCATGTATGGGGGAAAAACTCTTTGGCATTGGTTTCATGACATACAAGGGATCATAGTATCTCATTTATGGGTGCCTTTGTAAAGGGCGTGTTGCACCTTCATTTTCAATGCATCCTTTTTCCAAACCCATTGATTGCCTTTTGTTCTTTTAAGATGTTTCCAACTTGAATCCAAGGTGGGGCTTCTACCTAAGCATGGAAAACATTGCCCACACATGCTCCACTTTGGTTGGATTTTATATTAGTTATTTTTCACATGTCCCATCAGTTTCTTATGAGAGACATTTCATTGTCTTCGGGATCCCTAGGTGAGCATCTAGAAGGTTCATGATTTGATTTTATCTTTTTCCAGCTACAATCCTCTGGGCCTTCATCCTCTTCTTCCCATGAAATGAGGGACAATCCCTTCTTGGGTCAGTACACCTGAAAATCCAAAAAGGTAACGAGATGAGAGGATGAAGTGTGGAAAGTGACAAGTATGGTCGAGAATGGAACAATGACTTGTCAAGAGGACTTCCCACTAGAAAACCTATCCCTAAGGGTGACTTGCTTACTAAGGCGCAATGTCAACCACCAAGGTGAAACAAGGAAAAGAGCATAATTTCTAAGAAAACGTTACATAATCAAAAACAATTTTAAATGCAACAAACTCAAATGCCTCAAATATTGAAATGATACTCACCATAATATCTGACTTGTACCTCATGGAGAAAGACCCAATGTCTTTCGGAAGGTAGTTGACGTGGTGGATACCCTCATGATGAACCCAAGACCTGTGGTGGTGAGGTGGGTCTTTGTCTATGTAGGTGGATGTTGTCAGCCATATGTCTCTTGGTACTCCATGTCTGCAACCTGAGGGCCTTGATACATCATCTCCTTAGTTATCCCTAAGAAATGGGATAAGATCTGGCTCCTACTTGGTGACATGTAATCGCTGTAGAGTGCATGAGAACCACAACATTTCCTGGTGGACATGTGCCTACACTGAAACATAAAACTGTAAAATCTAGGGTAGTTCTATCACCCTTTGTCTATATAAAGAAATCCAAAACTTCAAAAATGACAATTAATCTATAAGACAATTTTTTTTGCATTTTTCATATATATGATGAAAAGTGAAACATGTAAATCAATAATGTAAGTAGAGAAAAATGAAAATCAAAAGATGAAATGCAACTAAACTACCATGAGAAATCGATATGCAAATGCAAGAAATTGAAATGACCTACCTACTTACTTGGGGCCCTAAAGATCAGGTGATAGGTGATGTCAGGTGAAGTCATACAACTAGTGGAACCATATGTTCATCATTTAATCATAGTATCTCCCCTTGTGCTTAATCATGCAATACCACAAGGATAAATTGAGCACATTATAATCATGAGCATAAATATACATATAATCATGAAATGAAATGAAACTCATGGAGATGGGTGGGAGGGAGGAAATCTTGCTGAAAAGAGCAGTCACAATTATGATAATCCTGAAAATCCTGCGTGAAAGGATAGCCACGAGATCGATCAATCCATCTCTAAAGAGGGATACTATATGTAGGCGATGGCTCATCTTCATCCGTATTAGCATGATTGTTACTTCCTGAATCCCGAGAAGACATGAGAGATCCCAAGAAGACCCCATGATTTCCCTGAGACGATTAATTGAGGTAAGGGACAAGCTCAGGTCTAGAAAAACGTTGTCTCTTCATTTGTGAATCCTCGTAAAATCCCCAAGATGAAAATACTTTTTCTTTGTAGAGTGAGTGTTTGATTCCTATGGGATGGCACGTCTTGGTGTTCATCTAAAATTGAGGATGAAGGTGGCTGAAATTCCTCATAGAACAAGTATGCATCCCCAAAAGGATTTGCATCACAACTCCCAAGGGATGACTGGAAATCACCTTGAAAATGTTGCGACGGGTCATCCTCGAATGGACGGAACAAATTTGTAACCATGTCATCATCAGGCTGCCAAACATTTGAATCATATACGCATGAAGACCAGTCTTCTGAATATGAAAACTCAACCCCTTTTTTTTTAGAGCTACCCTCAATGTCGTAAATGGGGTCTCTATAAAAAATGAAAAGACCAAAATCTCATGTATGTCTCCCAGTCTGTATGAAAGTCTCTATATGCTCATCAACCATATCCAAGATTTCTTTCATAAGGCTATTAGTGTGACTAAAAATTACCATCTCTTTGTCTTTGTATGCAGGAATAACATAGGCTAGGGAGACTTCAACTGTATCTTCAAATTCTTCATCATTGAGACTAATTGCTTCTTCAACTTCATGTGAAAGAGGAAAGCAAGGCCGAAATATTTCATCTTTTTCAAGAAGGACAATGGACACTGATGTCTCATATGGGTCTTCATCATTGAGATATTCTTCTGCAGTAGGTGGATGATACTCTTCGTTGGTTTTACATTCCTCATCTATTGTCTCATCATTCACCGGAAAACCTTCTCTGCAAAGAGTGTGTTTAAGCTCTTGGGAAGTATCTTGCAAATTCTGGGTAGCTGGCCGATAACGCCTAAGAAATTATTCAATGAGATTTGTAAAAAATGGGATACTTTTCGAATTACATGAGTGTTTGACAAAGAGATCTATTGGGTGAATCGTACCTCAAGTTTATGGGTGCCTTTGTAGAGGGTGTGTTGCACCTTCGTTTTCAATTTATCCTTTCTCCAAACCCATTTATTTCCTTTTGTTCTTTTAAGATGTTTCAAGGTTGAATCCAAGGCGAATCTTCTACCTAAGCATGAAAAATAGTGCCCACCTTGACTCTACCTTGGTCACATCATGCTTCCCCAAGTTGAAGACAATGTGTGGGGATTCTACCTAAGCATGAAAAGCATTGCCCACACATGTTCCACTTTAGTTGGCATTTTGTATTAGTTTTTTCTCACAGGTCCCATCGGTTTCTTATGAGAGACATTCCATTGTCCTCAGGATCCCTGGGCGAGCATCTGGAAGGTTCATGATTGGATTTTATATTTTTCTAGCTACAATCCTTTGGGCCTTCATCCTCTTCTTCCCATGAAATGAGGGACAATCTCTTCTTGGGTCAGTACACCCAAAAATCCCAAAAGGTAAGGATATGAGGTGATGACGTGTGGATAGAGACAAGTATGGTCAGGAATGGCATGATGACACATCAAGAGGACCTCCATGTAGAAAACCTATCCCTAAGAGTGACCCACTTTCAAGGGCGCAATGTCAACCACCAAGGTGAAACCAAGCAAAGAGCATAATTTCCAAGGAGACGTTACATAATCAAAAGCAATTTTAAATGCAACAAATTCAAATACCTCAAATATTGAAATGATACTCACCATAATAATTGACTTGTACCTCATGGAGCAAGACCCAATGTCTTCCGGAAGCTAGTCAATGTCGTGGATACCCTCATGATGAACTGAGACCTCTCGTGGTGAGGTGGGTCTCTGTATGTGCAACTGGAAGTTGTTAACCATATATCTCTCGGTACTCCATTTCTACAACCTGAGGGCCTCGAGACACCATCTCCTTAGTTATCCATAAGAAATGGGATAACATATGGATCCTATTTGGGGACATGTGCTCGTCGTAGAGTGCATGATAACCACAACATCTCCTGGTGGATCTGTGCCTACACTGAAACATAAAACTGTAAAATCTAGAGTGGTTCTATCACCCTTCATCTATATAAAGAAATCCAAAACTTAAAAAATGACAACTAATCTATAAAATATTTTTTTTTTCATTTTTCATATATATGATGAAAAGAGAAACATGTCAATCAATAATGCAAGTAGAGAAAAATGAAAATCAAAAGATGAAATGCAACAAAACTACCTTGAGCAATCAATATGCAAATGCAAGAAATCAAAATGACCTACCTACTTACTTGGGCCTTGGGTGTTGATATTATGGTAGCTACGAGAGGTATTAACCTCCATGTGTAACCTTTGGCTAGAATAGAATATTCCAGAAGCAAGAGAAACCCTAAACAGATGTGTAAAAACCCTAGAAGATAAGTCGACTCAATAGAATAAATTATATTAAAGTATTACCCTCCAGAAAGAGAAGTCGGCCTAGACAGGTGACAAGGAGCACTATAAATAGGAGGCACTTGAGCTCATTTGTACTCACTTCACTCACTCTCTCAAGTATAACAAATTCTGGAATTGCAACTGCAAGAATGGAAGGAGCATCTTTTGGGGTGATTCTTGGTCTCTCTCTCTAGCGCTATCTATCCTAAGATATGCGCCTTACCTTCTAGTATCTGTTGGTGGTATTCTTGGTGATATTCTTAGTGATATTCTTGGTGGTATTCTTGGTGATATTCTTAGTGATATTCTTGGTGGTATTCTTGGTGATATTCTTGGTGGTATTATTGGTGGTAGCCTAAGAAGTGCAACTGCAATTGTTGTAGCTGAATATTGTTCTTGTTTTGTGGCTATGGAGACTCTCTCTCTTGTGCACTACCCTTGGAGAAGGTGCAATCTCCTTGTATTGTGATGTTTCTGCAATTGGATGGTGTTTTATGGTTCCATTTCATGCTACTACTACATCTAGGGTTTATCTGTTGGTTCTAGTGTGGATTTCCAGAATCATTCTATCTAGCAAAGGTTAAGGTGTTCGGGGGTGGTTGCATGCTTATGGTTGGGTGACAATAGTGATATTGTCTATGGTAAAACAATCACATCGATATTCTAACAGGTTATGGGCCCACACTACCTTCAGAACAGTCTAACTGCTGGAAGGTAGATCGACAACTTTTTGTTAAGCTCGTTATAGCACCAATTGCAACTGCAACTAGGGTTTCTGATTTTGCAGCTGCAACAAACCTTAACCTAATTCTTTGGGCACTTTAAATGAAACGTTTGGCATAATTTTTGGGTATTCTAGTGCGCCCTAGCCTAGCGCACCCTATGGTTCCCTCAACCAACAAGAATTTCAAGTTTGAATTCTTGGTCAAAGTCAAAGTCAAATGTTGACTCGCCAAAGTCAAAGTCAAAGGTTGACTTTTGGTTGAAATTGATTTTGTGTTCAAAGTATAAATTTCAAGGTTTCTAGCTTATTCTAATCCTTAAACCTTTTTTATTTAGTTTCTAACCTCTTCTTGTCAAGATGGTGTCTAGTTTCAAATTAGAAGACAAGAAGAACGATGCTACAAATTTCAAGGTATGCACTTATATATGCTTTTCAAGTTATATTATCCAGCAAAGCATGAGTGTGTTTGTAGGGGATGTACAGGAGATCTTGTCCAAGCAGTGATCTTGGATTCAATACATTCAAAGGAACAAGCACACCCTTCCTAGCAGTTGAGGCTCCAGGTTCTAGGTTTTATCGATCAAATTGTTAAGTTTCAATTTGCACATATCAAGTTTGATAGTTGCTACAATACAAGTAAACACTATAGTTGTGACAACAATCTTTGAAAGGTTCTATTACTGCTAGGTATACTTGGTTGCATGTAAGTACTATTGATATATATGCTTATTGCACTTGTTTGCAAAATTAACTAACATCTCCTCTAGGAGATATTTCTTGTTTTTTCTCTCGGGTAGGTCACCTTGGTAATTCTATGATGACTACCATCCTTGTTACCATAGATATGTTCTTATGAAAATGCTATTAGAAATACTTTTTCTCTTGTTGTTCTTGTTTTGGGTAGGTCACATGCAATAACTCTGAGAAGGAGCTGCTACAATGACAGTTGCAAACATGGAGCATATGACTCCATCAAGTTGTGGCAAGTGATCTCACCAAGTATCAATTCTAAAGGAAGCATGTAAATCAAAAGGAGTTTTTGGACATTGTTCACTCAGATACAAAGGATGAAGTACTTAGCAAGATCCAAGAATTCAAAGCTGAAGTGGAAAAATTGACAGACAAGAAGATCAAGACACTAAGATATAATAATGGAGGAGAATACACCTCCAAGGAGCTTGTTGATTTTTGTAAAACAACTAGGATTATGAGGGATCTAATTGTCCCACATAATCCTCAACATAATGGTGTGGTAGAAAGAAAGAACCGATCCATTGAAGAATGTTTTAAGGAAATGATGAATGACCAGAATCTATCCATGTTTCTATGAGGAGAAGTAGCTATGACATTCGTATATGTTTAGAATAGAATTCCTCATCGTATATTGAAGAACATGACTCCAAAAGAAGCTTTCTTCGAAAAGAAGCCAAGTGTTGAACACTTGAGGATCTTTGGTTATCCTGTCTATATTCATATTCCCAAGGACAAAAGAAAGAAGTTGGACCCTTTAGGAAAGAAGGGCATATTCATTGGATATAGTGAATCATCAAAATCTTACAAAATCTATGTCCCAGGTCAACATAAAGTCGAAATCAACAGAGATGTGACTTTTGATGAAAATATTGGCTTCAAGAAATCTATAGAATATTCCATGGATCCCAACGATGAAGAAGAACTTGAAGGTCCCAAGAAAGAAACTACATGTTCTCCGGGACATCTCAATGCATAACCTTCCACCTTTGAAGAAGAAGTCAAGAAGAAAGAATTGAAGGAAGATATGATGGAAGAATATCAATCCATCATGAGAAATGATGTATGGGAAATTGTGCCTAGACCTAAAGGAAAGTCTGTAGTCACTTCAAAATGGGTTTACAAGATAAAGCATGCAGTAGATGGGAGTATTGATAAATACAAAGCAATATTCGTGGCTAGAGGGTTCTCCCAGCAGGAGGGAGAAGACTATGATGGGGCATTTTCTCTAGTTGCTATATACACCTATATTAGAGCCATCGTATCTCTTGCAACATCCATGGGTTGGGGTTTACATTAGATGGATGTAATGACCTATTTTCTCAATGGAGTAATTGAGGAAGATGTATACATAGAGCAACCTCAAGGTTTTGAGGTACACCCGAGAGAAACCCATGTATGCATATTAAAGAAGGCCTTGTATGGACTCAAGCAAGTTCCAAGAGCTTGCTACACATGAATTGATAGTTACTTGATAAGACTTGTATTTTCCAAGAGTTATACTGATCCAAACCTTTATTACAAGGTTTTGAATGATGCACCTATGATCCTACTACTATATGTTAATGATTTGTTTCTAACAGGTGCAGAGCCTCTCATTATTCAGTGTAAGAGGGAGCTAGCATTTGAATTCGATATGAAGGATCTTGGTCTCATGCATTATTATTTGAGACTAGAAGTATGGCAGAAGCATGGTGAAATATTCTTAGGGAAAATAAATTATGTTGTAAATATCCTTCAAAAGTTTGGGATGATGGATTGCAAATCCATGGAAACTCCCATGGTGACAGATCTGAAGAAGATGAGAGACTCTGATTCTGATCCAGTAGACTCGTCCCTGTACTGACAATTGACTGGCTCATTGATGTATTTGGTTAATACCCGACCGAACATTTTCTTTGATGTGAACACGTTGATCCAATTCTAGGTGGAACCTAGACATGAGCATTGGATAGATGTAAAGCACATTTTGATATATCCTCGTGGGACGCTAAATTATGGTTTGAGATATGTCTCAAACAATGACGTACAACTACATGGATTTAATGGTTCACATTTGGAAGGGAGTGCAGATGAAATAAAGAGTACTTATGGTATATGTTTTAGTTTGGGCTCTGGTATGATATCGTGGGCTAGTAGGAAACAAAAGTGTTTTGCACTCAGAACTATAGAAGCAAAGTATATTGCAACTTGTGATGCTTGTATGGAAGCAATATGGCTCCATAAGCTGATTTCTGGACTATTTGATCAGGTGTTGGATTCAACTGTGATATGTTGTGATAATCAGAGTTTTGTG
>SNQJ01S0038500.1:43895-70676 GCA_010110895.2 Picea sitchensis
GTCTTAGACAAATGACAAGGAGCACTATAAATAGGAGGCGCTTGAGCTCATTTGTGCTCACTTCACTCACTCTCTCAAGTATAACACAAGTCTGGAGCTGCAACTGGAAGAATGGAAGGAATATCTTTTGGGGTGATTATTGGTCTCTCTTTAGCGCTATATAGCCTAAGATATGCACCCTACCTTCTGGTATCTCTTGGTGGTATTCTTGGTGATATTCTTGGTGGTAGCTTAAGAAGTGCAATTGCAACTGTTGCAGTTGAGTATTGTTCTTGTTCTGTGGCTATGGAGACTCTATCTCTTGTGTGCTACCCTTGGAGAAGGTTTGCTCTTCTTGTCTTGTGATGTTGTTGCAGTTGGATGGTGTTTTCTAGTTCCATCTCGTGCTACTGCTGCAACTAGGGTTTATTTTTTGGTTCTAGTGTGTATTTCTCGAATCATTCTATCTAGCAAAGGTTAAGGTGCTTGGGGGTGGCTGCATGCCTATGGTTGGGTGACAATAGTGATATCGTCTATGGTAAAACCAACACATCAATATTCTAACATTGGGGCCCTAAAGATCAGGTGATAGGTGATGTTAGGTGAAGTAATATAACCAGTGAAACCATTTGTTCATCGTTTCGTTAAGGTATCTCCCCCTATTCTTAATGTTGCAATACAACAAGGATAAGTTGAGCACATAATAATCATGAGCATAACTAGACATATAATCAATCATGAAATGAAACTCATGGAGATGGGTGGGAGGGAGGAAATATTTTTGAAAAGAGCAACCACAATTTCGATAATCCCATAAATCCTGCCTGAAAGGATAGCCACAAGCTACATCAATCCATATCTAGAGAGGGATACCATATGTAGGCGATGGCTCATCTTCATCTGAATTAGCATGATCATTGCTTCCTGAAGCCTGAGAAGATATGAGAGATCCTAAGAAGACCCCATGATTTCCCCGAGAAGAAGAAATGAGGTAAGGGACAGGCTCCTGTCTAGAAAAATGTTGCCTCTTCATATGCGAATCCTTGTAAAAATCCCCAAGATGAAATACTTTTTCTTTATAGAGTGAGCCTTTGATTCATTTGGGATGGACAGGTCTCGGTGTTCATCTAAAATTGAGGATGAAGGTGGTTGAAAGTCCTCATAGAACAAGTTTGCATTCCCAAAAGGACCTGCATCACAACTCCCAAGGGATGACTGAAAATCACCCTGAAAATGTTGCGACAGGTCATCCTTGAATGGACAAAACAAATCTGTAACCATGTCATCATCAGGTTTCCAAACATATGAATCATATATGCATGAAGACCAATCTTCTGAAGATGACACATCAACCCCTTTTGCTTGAGAGATACCCTCAATGTCGTACGTGGGGTCTCTATAAAAAATGAAAGGATCAAAATCCCATTTGTGTCTCCTAGTCTGTATGAAAGTGTCTATATGCTCATCAACTATATCCAAGGTTTATTTAATAAGAGCATCAATGTGACTAAAAATGACCATCTCTTTGTCTTTGTGTGCAGGAAGAACAAAGGCTAGGGCAACTTCAACTGGATCTTCAAATTCTTCATCATTTAGACTAATTGCTTCTTCAACTTCATGTGCAGGAGGAAAGCAAGGATGAAAGACTTCATCTTTGTCAAGTGAGACAATGGACATTGATGTCTCATCTCAGTATGAGAAAATAAACCCAGAAAACCTTAGTCAACACTTGGTCAACTCAGGTATCTGCAAAAAAATATTTAACAGCGAGAACATGCAACAATCTTTAGATATGATTTTTTGATCGGTGAGGATGAATTTAGAAATTCCGGGACATGGGTTTTGTGCAGAATATGCTCAATTAGGCGACTCTCATGCATTTTTTTTTCTAGAGAATGCACGATTTGGGAGATATGATTGTTTTTGTAAAGATGAAATGCCCATATTTTATGTTGTAGTTGTTTTCTCTAATTGGATACCAAATCAAGGTCGAATCAACATATTTAGGATCTAATTAGTTGCACCATTCCTCCTTAAGATTATTTCTAGGATGAGCTGTTCCATTTCCTTTTGTATAAATAAGCTAAAATCTGAAGCTTTGGGGAGAATTGTAAAACTTCTGAAATTAGTTTGTAAATGATCTTATGCATAATAGAAAGGCTATGATTTTCTTCATTTAGTGTTCTTCTTCTTGTGCATGAACTAGGCCTGGAGGGCCCCCTCGCTTTGGTCCAGGTCATTGTTTTACATTGTTGTTCATAAGCTTTTATTTCCACATCTTATTTCTTTGGTAACTTGATTTACTATTTTGTTTATATAACATCACTCTAATCCTTAGATTTAAATTTCAGATTTTATTTTAGTTTCAATTTGAAATTTATATTTGATTTAAAAGTTAGATAATTGAAGAAGTCAGATTTTATTTTGAAATTCCTTGCACTTGAATATACCTCCTTTCAAACCTTTAACTTCACTAGTTGACAGAGTATTGTTGCAAAGTGCTAATAACCATTGTGCCACATATCACTTTGCACCCTTTTTTTCTACCAGTGGAACTGTGACAACCTAAGGTTGAAGGAATTATATTTTATTCAAGTTCTGTTAGTCTTTTCATTCTACACGTGTGTTAAAACATTCTTTCAAACTGTTAACTTCACTAGTTGATATAGAGTACTGTTGCAAAGAACTCACAACCATTGTCACAACACATTTCACTTTGCAACCTGTTTTTCTACCAGTGGAACTGTGACAACCTAAGGTTGAAGGAAATAGTTTTTGTTTGAAGTTTTGAAGATCATGTTAGATTGCACTTTCTAGATTTCAAAAAGTAGTTGATGATTATTTTCAAGTTTTGACTTCTTTCTTAAAGGAGTGTAGATCAATTTCAAAGCTAATTCCCTTGCATACAGTGACTGTTCCTCGCAAGTTTACCAACCTTGGATTGACATGATAAATGTACTATTTATGCAAATAAATTAGGATAATATTTTTGGCACCATTGTTAAGGAGGAACTAAAGGAATTGGTTTTGAAATCTTTTAGTTTTCACTAAAAAATACAAAAATAAAATATAAAAATCTTTTTGTTTTTTCACACATTTAACATTGGGAGGAGTGAAGAAGGTAAGACATAAGGTAAGAACCTGCACAACCACTTTTGCGAGTTTTCACGAGACCTCATCATGTTGGAACAATGTGTTTCCTCTATGTAAGTTTGTTTTTCATGGAAATACCAACTCATGTTAAAATATAACTTGGTGACAACAAGGTCTTAGTAGCATGAGGATTTCAAGTACATGATTGTCGTTTGTATTTATTAAGTTTTCTTTCAATGATGTGCTTTTGTTTTTGTTGATTTCATTTATTTTCCTTATTGTTAAAGGTGTTGTAAGAACCGCCCATTTAGTACTCATCCATGTGCAAGAAAATGATTACCAAGAATTTGCTGAGTAAAGGGGAATGTTTCTCCAATAAATCTCTCAAATCCTAGCAGTAGTCGGGAACATCTTTGCACCTCAGGAGGAGCAAATCCTGACAGCCATAAGGAACATATCTGCATCCTGGGAAGTGATAGAAAATCAACAATTCCATGAGCAACATTAAGAAGACCTAGAAGAGACCAAAGAGCCATGGAAATCATTTGATGAAGAGTAGACAAAAGAACCTAAGAATGAGGAATTTCTACTATGCTTGTCATCATATCCTTTATGCATTCAAAAGGCCAATCCGTAAATATTGGAAGATTTGCATAGCATGACAAGGAGGACATACAAACTAGTGCTAATGAACAAGTAAACCAAAGGCATCATGAGTACATTGAATTTTGGTTCCATACAAACATCGAGTTGAATCACCACTTCATTCTTCAACAATTCTTGTCACCAAGTCAATCAAACAATTGGTTCCTCATATTCCGGTATCCCTCAAAACATACATTTCAAACCTAAATATGAACATATTTGTAATCATGTTACGCACATGGCTCCATTGGAAGTATTCCTACACTTGGAAGATATTTTTCTTCTTTCAGTAGGGTAGGATATCATAGAAAAATAAAATGAATAAAATAGTAAAGATAAAAATAACTCCAGTTGTGAAAATCAGTTTACTGGCGCAATTGGACATGAGTTTTCACTTGAAAACTAGGCAACAGATGGGAAAAATTTTCAATAAAGTTTTGCATGTTCGTTCAATTTGTATTATGGCTCTTCAAAATCATTTGTGTTTTTCTCATGACAGATGATGTGGGATTGCTTAAGGCCCACCTTCCGACAGATCTCATCCCATCGACTCCACATCATCTGGGATTTAGATTAGACATATTTATAAGTACCTTGGGACTTGCATACATCAGTGGCAAGCCTCCTCATTGTCAACAATGGGAATTCATCAAGGTCTCTTGATCGAAAAATCTTGTGAATGACTCAACTCGAACACATCCATTCATGCATGTCAGGATGTACTTAGGTACCTTGACACTCATTTTCATCACTGGTGAGTTGTCTCACATTGGTTAACGATTTACATTACTGGTCGGTAATCCAATGAACTATTTCTATGTTCTACTTCAAGTAAATCGATTCACATAGATTGAATTGTACCAATAGGGGTTATATGTGAAGAATCTATGGTTTCTGGTATCAACCACAACTTGCAACAATCATTTTCTTGTTCTAAAGTTTATTGTAATAACAATTCAACAATATGTCTATATATTGTTCCAATAAAAGATTGTCATTCAGTCTTAAACAACAACATGGTTTATGCAGTATAGTTCAGTTTGAGTGGTAGCCACCACAGTTCCTTTCTATTCTATTTCCTTTTCCAATAACCAATAGATTTAGATCAACACTCACATTCAACATCAACCTTGCTTATTTTCATAATTTCAAAGTGTTCTCTTGGTTTGAGTGCACATCATTTTCAGATTATATTATCTCTTCGTGGTTCCTACTTCTTCAACATACAATACCAATCTAATATCCATACGAAGAAATGAAGAAGTTGATCAAAAAACAAGATATAGAATGAAGACTACATCAAATCAAGATCATACAAAGCACCTATGAAGACATTCAAGCTACAAATAAATCAAATTGAAGACATCTAAGTTGTAGACATCAGAGTTGGGGATATCAACATTGCAAGTATTCAAAATCCAAGGAATGGTATAATAAAGATTTGTTGTCTTAATTTGTTGATTTGAAATTTAAAATGAAATAAATTTTACTTATGCCTTCCATATCCTATCATTCCTATTCTACTATACCACTATATCATCCCTATCCTACCATACCACTATATATATATCATTTATATCATATCTTATCTATTCTATCCATACCACTATATACCATTTCTACCACATTTAAATCCTATGATCATTCCCTTACCCTTCTTCATTACCCATCATTTCATTCACTATCTAAACACTACCCAACTATACCAATTACTCCTTTTTTTGGACCTTCACTTATTTACTTACCATTACCTCTCCATGCATCTTTCAAATTTGCTCATATTAAACCATCCTTATTTTACCAACCTAACTTTTGTTGTGAATAGAGTAAGTCTCCCCCTTTTTTTTTACTTGCAAGTTTGAAATTTTGGGAACATGTATTAGACATTTCTCCAACATATACATAACATAGAAAGCACATGTTTTAGAGCTTCGATTACTAAAGACAATAAGCTCTAGGGTTTTTACTGTTAGAAAGAAATTTAAAACAATCTCCCCTTTGTTGCCATGTAAGTCAAATTGTAAAAAGGGTATCACTCATCACTCCAACATAGGAAGAAACAAAGTTTTGGGGTTTTAATTGTTGAAGACAATGCTTTAGGTTTTGTTAACAGAGCACTAAAACTCGAATTGAAGAAACAAGGAATTAAAGAACAAAGAGGCCCGAAATTGGAAGAACAAAGTTTAGAAATAGAGTTGTGAGGATTTGAAATTAAGAACATGGCATACAAAGAAGAGGAGCAAAACAATTTTGTGAAAATTCTGATTTGCATGAGGTCACATAAAAGATTAAGTCTCGAGGAAATGTTTGTACCATGTTTTACCATCTAGAAAGCTTCTAAACTTATGATATTTTTTCTTTAATATCGCTCTTTTTGGAACATTCTCCATTTATCTTATCCTAAACAAAAATTATAAGGCTTAATTAGGTAAATTCTTATTTTATTTTTAATTATTAAAATCAACATATTAAAATAGTTCAAATTCAGTTTTTTACCAAAAATTACAGGAAAAATTCAGATCTTGTAATTTGTCATTCATCGAGATGGTTGCAGGTCAATCTGGAGGAACTGAGTACTTGGAACGTGATCCTTGTCTTCATTTCATGGTACATGTCCTCCTGGATATGAGAAAATCATCCTAGAAATCCTTGGTCAAGGCTTGGTCAACTCGGGTATCTACAAGAAAATATTTGGCAACAAGAAGATGCAACGATCTTTAAACGTGATTTTTGGATTAGTGAGGATGAATTTGGAAATTATGGGACATGGGTTTTGTAGAGAACATGCCCAATTAGGCGAATCATATGCATATTTTCTAGAGAATGCATGATTTGAGCGTTATGGTTGTTTTTCTAAAGATGAAATGCCTAAATTTTCTATTGCAGACATTTTCTCCAATTTGATACCAAATCAAGGTCGAATCAACATATTTAGGATCCAATCAGTTGCAACATTACTCCTTGAAGTATTTCTAGGTAGAACTATTCCATTTCCTTTTGTATAAATAAATTAAAATCTGAAGCTTTGGGGAGAATCGTAAAACTTCTGAACTCAATTTGTAAATGATCTTATGCATAATAGAAAGTCTCTTCTTTTTTTCAGTTAGTTTTCTTCTTCCTGTGCATGAACCAGGCCTAGAGGGCCCCCTTGCTTTGTTCCATGTCACTGTTGTACATTACTGTTCATAAGCTTTGATTTCCACATCTTCTTTCTTTGGTAACTTTTTTACTCTTTTTCTTATATAACAACACTCTAATCCTTAGATTTAAATTTCAGATTTTATTTTAGTTTTCATTTGAAATGTATATCTGATTTAAAAGTTAGATAATTGAAGAAGTTAGATTTTATTTTGAAATTCCCTGCATTTGAATATACCTCATTTCAAACCTTTAACTTCACTAGTTGAGAGAGTAGTGTTGCAAAGAGCTCACAACCATTGTGGCACATTTCACTTTGCAACTTGTTTTTCTACCAGTGGAATTGTGACAACCTAAGGTTGAAGGAATTAGATTTTATTCAAGTTCTATTAGTCTTTTCATTTTGCATGTGTGTTAAAACATTCTTTCAAACCTTTAACTTCACTAGTTTACAAAGTATTGTTGCAAAGAGATCACAACTATTGTGGCACATTTCACTTTGCAGCCTATTTTTCTACCAGTGGAATTGTGACAATCTAAGGTTGAAGGAATTATATTTTGTTTGAACTTTTGCAAATCAGGTTAGATTTCACTTTCTAGATTTCAAAGAGTATTTGATGATTATTTTCAAGTTTTGACTTCTTTCTTAAAGGATTGTAGATCAATTTCGAAGTTAATTCTCTCACATACAATGATTGTTCCTCACAAGTTTACCAACCCTGGATTGACATGATAAGTGTCCTATTTATGCAAATAAATTAGGTTGACAAGCATCTTACACTGAGCTCTC
This sequence comes from Picea sitchensis, assembly GCA_010110895.2. Taxonomy (NCBI): domain Eukaryota; kingdom Viridiplantae; phylum Streptophyta; class Pinopsida; order Pinales; family Pinaceae; genus Picea; species Picea sitchensis. The sequence continues at coordinate 51,541 of SNQJ01S0038500.1, forward strand.
ACAACAATATAATTATGGCAATATATCCACAACAATACTCTTGTGCAATGAAAATACACATTGCATTAATGTATTTAGTCGCACCCATCTACAAAGAACCATAAGTTCACTAGACGATCTCTCCCAGACCCACATCCATGATCCATGTGGATCTCAGTGGCCATCCACCTTTTCCACCGAATCAATTTTTTCGAGCCTGTGCTTTTGATAAACCATGACATTCACCGTTTTGATGGGGAATGTAATGTAATTCAATCTCCATTTGTTAATTATAACCATCGTGTAATGATTTCCTAGTGGTCTTATGTACATGCCTACAATGTTAATGCACTAAATCCCATCAGAACTCTGCAGTTAAGCATGCTTGGGCTAGAGTAGTACTGGGATGGGTGACCTCCCATGAAGTCCTAGTGTTTTACATCCCTTGACATTTTGTAAACTTAGAACAATTTATCCCACATGGATCATGGGATTTATTCTCCTCTGAATTTCTCATATATAATTGAGGTGAAGGAGGTCCTTTGAGCATGCAATGGAGTGTGATGTAATGATTATTACGAATGAGCGTAGTCGACATCTCTTTCTCTTAAGAGATAAGATACCACCATTCTAGCCAATTTGTGTTCTATAGTATTTCGTTATTCACTAATAGAAGGGGTTTCACTGTATTTATGTGTTCTATGCTATATTTTTGTTTGATCTCATTTCATTCTCAATATAATCCAGATTAGTGGTATCATTGCAGTCTTATCCTTGCTATTTTTCGGTGCATGTCCCCAATGAGGTCAAGGTGTAGAGAGTTGGGTCTCGAGCTAGTTTCACTTGGGGATGATCGATCTTGCCAACCCAAGCGACCTCCCATAACATAAGAAAAGAGAGATGACAAAGCATGAGATCCTTTCAAGATGTTGCTCGAGGAAGCCCTTGGGCGACAAAGGAATGAGATGATGGAAAACTTCGCTCAGATCCTACAATGACTACCGATGGAATTCGAGGCATCTTAGACAAGCAACCATTTTTGAGGTACGACGCCCTTCAAGGTACAAAACAATTTTTATATCCCCTTATTTGAAGGCCAGATGTATGCAGATGGTGTAGAAAGATGGTTGAATCTGCTAGAAGGTTATTACTCTATCCAAAAGGTTTTCAACGACGAAAATATCTCCTTCACGCTCCTTAAATCCCTTCCCCATGTTAGAGCTTGGTGGAAAGGTTATTGGGAGAGGTACATCGCGGATGAATCTACACCATTTGCGAGAGAACCCACCTGGGCAACCTTTGTGGATGCTCTCAATGAGGATTTCTACCTTGTTGGAAGCTATGATGACCAATATATGAGACATATGACTTTGCGTCAGGAAAGAGACCGGCCGGTTCCGATGTACACTAACATTTTCCATACCTTATGCTCAAAGTTGGGTATCGAAGATTCCCAACAACACTCGGTTCTGAAGTACCGCAGTGGCCTACATAGATACATCCAAACAAAGATGGATTTCTTGGAAATCTCCTCATTGGGAGTTGCTTATCGATATGCAGTCAAAATCGAGCAGAAATTCAAGGAGCAGAGTAAGTAGGAGTTTGGGTTTACAAATATGCCACAACAAAATCATGGCAAAGCCAACCCTAACGAAGGATAGAGAAAGGAGAGTCAATCTCAAGAAAATCAGTCCAATTTGTTGGCTAACAAGGGTGATGGGAAGTCAAATAAGGACACTAGAAAGTGGTGTGATTTCCATAAAATCACYTGTCACAACACYGATGAATGTCGCTCAAAACAATCATTGGTGGTTGAGCTCAAAGAAAAAGAATCAGAACTTGACTTGGACTATGATTCAGAGCATAACAAAGGGAAATTGATCATTGAGGCAGAKCCCACTACTACCATCGTGGCCATAACAATCCAACCAAAGAATAAGCAGAGCATGAGGAGGGGGAGTACCTCTTCCATTCATAACTATGGGTGAAGGGGAACCCATTGATTTCATTGTTGACATGAGGAGTCAAAAGATCCCAATCTTAGTTGAGGTCGTCAAAAGAATGAATTTGTCAACAATGCCACACCCACAACCATACACCATCGGATGGTTGAACAGGTGATGAGACATTTGCGTCGGCCAACAATGTCTCATTCCCTACGACATCAATCCCTTCAAATACTAGGAACTATGTGATGTTGCCCCACTTGAAGTCTGTGATGTTTCTTCAGCACAACCATATATGTGGAAATGCCATACTATTTATCAGTCTTGGTCTCATATTGTCATTGTTACTCTCGGGGGTCAGCTCTACAGGATTCCAGAGGTAGTTATAACTACTTCCATTTCATTGACATCAATAAAACAATGGTGCAAAGTAATCTCTTAGACCACAAATATTCCCCTCTTCATGATTCAATCAAAAGGTGAATAAAAAGTCACTGCGACCACCACAACCTTAACCCAAGACCTTTCTATACAACTGAAGCAGTTTGAAAATATTGAATAGAAGCACATAGATATTTTTTCAGCTACGGGGGTCCCTCTGCACTTCTAAGTCAAGCATTCCATTGACTTGGTGCCCAGTGCTCCCTTACCCATTGGTCCCATATATAAACACTCCCTTCCAGAGAATGGGAGTCTTACATNATAGAAGCACATAGATATTTTTTCAGCTACGGGGGTCCCTCTGCACTTCTAAGTCAAGCATTCCATTGACTTGGTGCCCAGTGCTCCCTTACCCATTGGTCCCATATATAAACACTCCCTTCCAGAGAATGGGAGTCTTACATATGTTCAACATAGCTATAATGGAGCCTTCATAGTTCTATTGGTCATGACCCTTTTCAGGTGTGCTTGGAGTTCCAGCCATTAGCTCCCATTGATATAGATCTTCCTGCTGCATATTCATTGACATAGCCCTCCCACACTCAAACCAAGGCAAATCATGCAGCCAAATTTGTTGAATGGATCCAACACTTCAAACAATAGGTTCATGACACCCTTCAACAAGCTAATGCCAAGTACAAGTAGGACATATACTTCAATAAGGAAAACAACTCACCAAGGTTCATATTCAACAAAATTTTCCCCATCTCCCAAGGGAACTTTACATACTGGGGACCATTGCTTCCTAAGTGGGGAGGAATGATCCAAGAGGATCTTGGTGGCCATCCACCTTTTCCATTGAATCAATGTTTTCAAGCCCGTGGTTTTGATAAACCATGATATTCACCATTTTGATGGGGAATGTAATGTAATGTCATCTCCATTTGTTAATTACAACCATCATGTAATGATTTCCTAATGGTCTTAAGTACATGCCTACATTGTTAATGAATTGGATCCCATCAGAACTCCACAATTAAGTGCGCTTGGGCTAGAGTAGTATTGGGATGGGTGACCTCCCTAGAAGTCCTAGTGTTTTACATGCCTATGGAATTTTGTAAACTTAGACCAATTTATCCCAAATGGATCATGGGAATTATTCTCCTATCACTCTCTCATATATAATCAAAGTGAAGGAGGTCCTTTGAGCATGCAATGGAGTGTGATGTAATTCTTATTATGAATGAGCATAGCTGGCATCTCTTTCTCTTAAGAGATAAGATACCACCATTCTAGCCCGTTTGTGTTCCATAGTATTCTATTATTCATTAATAGAAGGGGTTTCACTATATTTATGTGTTCCTTACTATATTTTCATTTCTATCCCATTTTGTTCTCAATATAATTCATATTAGTCCACCTACAAATGATCACATATCCAAGTATGGTCTTCTACAGACTCGTTCACACCTACACCATAGTATCACAATAAAACTATTCCCCACAGGGATTTAATTATTCAAGCAATAGGATTAAATTGCATCCATTCATGTGAATAACACAACACAATATCATCATACATGATTCATCCATACACACACACAAGGGTTAAATATGTAAAACTCTAATTCTTTTATTCATTTTATTATAGAATAAAATATACATGCTCCATGGCCTCATATGAGCTTAGAAATTTCGTAGGGTTGCGAGGCCAGAGGCTGTGGCATCCCCAACCATTCCTCTCTCCCTTCCTCACACGATCTTTCTTCCTCTTGCAATCTCTCCCTTCCAACTCCTTGATGTTGTGTTTATTTACCTTTAAATTGTCCGCCTTCAGCTTCCCAACGACTCCTCATGCCCTTTCATCTTCCGCTTCATATTTTTACTCTTCTCAGTGACTCTACTCTTGCAGCTTGACCTTCCAACTTCCACTCAACAATGCATTCCTTCCTTAACATGTCCTTTGGACCAATTTCCTCTTCACTGTTGTTGTTTTATCCCATTCTTGGTTCTGTAGAATTACGTGGAGAAGTTCCACAACAAAGGGTGATTCCACTTGATATGTGACACCCACCACTTCTTATGCATCAACACGTTACTTCTCAACATCTGTCCATGTGTCCATCTTGTAGTAATGATCCCATCTACTCCACTGCTAAAATATGCAACATTATTACGATCTTCAGAAATGTTGTCACTTCTCACAACTTGTCACATTCTACAACCATTCATATCCTACAAGAACCAATCACTGTTGTAGTGACACTGTCATGTTTCACAATCACCTTCACCATATGATCCCCAACATGAATTCAATGCTCCTACATCCATGTACTTATATTAACTGTGTCAAGCTTCTATAACAATGTATCTATGAAACCTACCCTCAAACTCTAATTATTTTTTTTCCAGGTTACAAAGTTTGGGAAAAACCCTTGAACACTTCCCCTCATTTCGAGGATGGTACTCAAGGTAAACCTTAGAATCTTCAGGCACAAGGCCGACCCACAACAAGGCTTGAAGCTAGTACAATAATATACTCATTATGAGATCAACACATCATTTACGAGAACTAGACCTGTGTGGGTAGGATAACAAATTCCTCCCAACCACCAGAACTAAAGCCAATTAACATGAAACTCCCATGAATTACGACAAACATGTACATTCATCTCTTCACAAAACCCACCCTCAAAATACCATCCTTGGAAGTGCTATACTAATGGGAGACAATAATAACAACATAACACAAGAGCAATCGTAAACATTGAATCCCAAAATAATGGGAGTGTTGTACGGAATGGAGAATAAAAAAACCTTTTCAAACTTGAAAATATTAAAACAATTTCGAAAATAATAATAGTTATAATCGTTGGGTAAAAATTGCATAATAATACAAAGTGTTACTTGTTTGCTGGAGGTATATATTCTCATATCATTTTTCTCTGTACATACCATACGTCTCTCTCACTCTATAACTAATCTCATAATTTTATTTAGAAAATAACATTATAGTCTCACCACATTTAATTAATTAGTATGTTAATATAAAATACAAGGACCATGGCATATTGGAGTTTATAAATTATTGCGGGTCACATTTATTGACCCATATGAGATTTATTTTTGTATAAAGAAGTATTTATATGATAAAAACAATTTTAAGCTACCTAGATTTTAGACATATCCCACTTAATAAAAGACAATTTTTCATTAAAGCATGTGAAAGAAAGGTCTTTTTAATATTTTAACATAGAGGGGGAGAGAATGCCAAGTAAATAAAACAAATAAAATAATACAACAAACCACCCATAAATAAAGTTTATATATATATATATATATTTTGTCAGTAAATATAGCAACTATATTATATTATATTACTTAGTAAGAAAATGTACACCAAAACCACCCTAAACTACCCTGCCACTGACATGTCAATTGAGAAACCAGACCAAAAACAATGTAAAATACCACCAATCCAAATTCTTTGATCCGAGTTCTTTAGAAAAAAGAGACTTGCAAAACTATTAAGAAGAACCCAAGTTCTATCTATCCTAGCATTGTCTTTGTCTAGACTAAAAAAATATTTTCCCAGGAAAATCCAAGAAAAAAGCATTCAAGACAAATTAGGAGGAGTGACGCTACTTGCCCCCTCTTGATGATCTGGAGCCTACTGATGAGACATGTCACCTCGTAGGTTGTCCACTGGCTGGGATTGCTGGAGCAACTTGTCACCTGTTTGGTTGTCCCCTAAGAGTGCCTGGCCATTCATAGGAGCTCTAAGATCCTGAATTTGGAGTTGCATCTCCTGCATTTTCTCTTGCATGACTTCCCGCTCATCGCCATTATCGAGGAGAATTCTTCCTAGGAATGTCTTAATATGCCAATATAGATTTATAGTCTTGAGGTACTTTGTGTCTTTGTCTCTTGAAACACCTATGTCTGGAAAAAAGTCTCCTATTTTTGTGTCCACCTCCCAATCATGGAGGTTGACTCTCTCTTGTCTAGTAGCTGCCTCAACTGATTCCAAATTTTGTTGAATCYAGTTGAGGGTTCCTCAATGAAACTCTTTGGATGCCTCCTGAGCTCAGAGCATTACTCGTGGGTTGGGAGGTTTTGAACTCATGTTGCTAGATGAAGATGAATCAAGGGGATTACAACATCCCCGCCTATACCCTTATCCATATCTTCGGGATGGAGGCATAACTCGATGCTGAAACTAGAAAGTCAAACCAGAAGTAAATCCTCTAAGAATGAGAATTAGACAACTGTGGAGAGCAACACTGGTGGACTTGCATTTATCCTGGAATACATAAACATTGAGACCTATCTGCTTCGATTCATAATGTTCTCGAGACACAAATGTCGTTCTTCCCCTTGACATAGCCTTATAAAATTATTCGCCTTCACCTCATACTGATTGCAATTATCATTGGTCATGTCTGCCATAACTGCTAAGTAATGAAGATGCCAAACTTAGTAAATGTCCCAAATCCCCCACAATCTTTCACGCGAACTCAACTTCATAATGGGATTAGAGGTTGTATTGACATGCCGGGTGGGTAGATTCATCGACATGCACATATCCTGCGTCGTCAATCTCGGGGAGGTCACAAACATCCCCTATCTCGTCACTAGAAGCCCATCCAGGGAAATTTTGACATATATATCACATTTAAGCATTTACATGTATTATTTATTTGGTTGTATTATTGTCATGTTGATCAACCTTTCAATTATACTATGAGGAGGGGTCTTTGCTTCTGGTCGGGTAAGATCCTATGGGGAACATGTTATGGTATTGACTTTCCCATTGTTGGTTCTGCATGGTATTGACTTTCCCATTGTTGGTTCTGCCTCTTTAGCTACCTATGCCTTAGTTGTTGGAGCAACGATTTCCACTGCTCCTATAAGTGTTGCTACCTTTGTGGGGTTGGGGTTTGATTTTGGTCCAACTTCCTTTGCTTTTGAGGTTGAAGAAAACCTGGAACCACCAATAACATTGGCGAGGGAGATCAACCATAGTAATAAGCAGTTCGAGGGCCAATAGCAGGTAGGCTTTTGAACCGGTTAAGGATTCTTTAAGGTTAGTAATTTTATAAATCTTAGAACGAAAGTAGGTGTAGTTTGATATATTGTAAACTTTTAATTTTAATGTGAAAAAAATGTTATTACATATTGAGAATTGTAATATTTATAAAATAAACAATTCTATAATATAAAAAATAAAATTTAAAAATAATTAAATAAACTAATATATATTTATTTTAATTTAAAATTTGTATAAATAAAAATAAAATAAAATATTTTAATTTAATTTAATTTTGAATATTTAATAAAATATAAAATTGAAATAAATCCATAATATTAATATTATATTTTTGAAGTATATGGTAAGAATTAATAATAAAATAAAATTTCCATATATATATATATATACCCTATTTTCTATCACTCTAGAAACCCTAGCCCTATTTCCAACCCTAATCTTTTGAACCATGTTACTAGACCAAGTCCTTCTCTCACTCACCTCAATATCATAAATTTACTAGTTCTTTAGCCTCCATCCCAAAAAAAAATGATGTCACTTCCATTAAAATCACACACATTCTATGACAAATTGTCATGTCTTAGAACATTAGGTTGGATCAATCTACTTATGAATCTTAAGACCCACTCCCCCCATAGATCCCTCCACTCCATCAGATCCAAAGATCATTACCTTACAAAAACCCAACACAAAATACCCCCATAGAGCCCTCCCCTCCATATCATTACCTTACAAAACCCCAACACAAAAGAATTGATGTAGTAATGTTATGTTTTCCACCAGACCCTTCCAAGACGTTATGATTTGATCCTAGAGCTCCCATACCAACAATAATGTAGGGCTCTCTATGATGCTAACCTTAGTACGTATACTCTCTTCAAATATGACAAAGAATATAAATTAACCATTTCTACTATTTCTCTTTCTCACCCTAGCACATGTCAACAACTTAAAACATTCATAAATGTCTATCTTTACATATTCTTCCTCCAACGGCTAAAACTACACCACTTATTTGGAGAATTCTTCTTTGTTGGGCTCATCGCTTATCCAAAGAATTCTTTGCCCCCTCTAGCATTTCTATTTTCACCTGTTCTTTCTTCCTACTAGTCAAATTGAGTATGAAGAGGATGATACTTCTAAAAAGGGATCAAAGCCATGAAGAGGATGATACTAAATTGAGTGTAGTTCAAGGGATTGTGAGGAGAAGTTGTTACTCTCCTCACGCATTCAAATCTCTCTTTCTAAATTTTCTCTCTCTTAATAAACCAATCCTTGATGAGTTATTAAAAAGATTAAATTTCAAGAACCACCTCTTCCTTAAGGGTTAAGGGAAATATTTTTATATCATTACAAGAAAAAAGATGAAGTTGCTAGGAAACTCTTGAATGTTAGTGAAAGACTCCAGGCAAATTTATGTGGATATTAATTAAAATATTGAAGAGTAGACATTGTTGCACACATAGAATTATACTTGTTTACTTCATAGCAAACTAACACACTTATATACATCAAGTTTGGTCTAAATATAGTCACACTACCTTAGCCACAAATCAATCTAGTTGAGAGAATATCTCAACCACACACCTCAAACTAGGACTGTTAAGTTGGAGAGAATCTCTCTCCCAACCAACTATCTAACAACCTCCTATATAATAATCTCAAATAACTCACGTAGAGATTGTTCTCCACCTTTCAATAACAAAATACATTATTAATACAAGTATAAGTTATATATTCCAACACTCTCCCTTAACGAGTACTTGAATTAATATTTATCTGGTCAGGTCTTTATCAGAGTCATGTCGTCATCTTCAACTTCTATCTTTGTATGGCTGGGCTTCAGTGTGATGCTTCATTTGAATGACTTCCCCTCATCATAAATCACTTAGGATTTTGTGGCTTACCCCTAACCATCACACCAAGTGGTTTTGGATGACCAAAGACCATCACACCAAGTGGTTTCTAGATGACCACAAACCTCGCACAGTGGTTTCAACTGACCATGAACCTCACACACAAATTGTTTCGGCTGACCATGAACCTCGCACAAAAATGGTTTCAGTTGACCACAAACCTCGCACATAAATGGTTTCAGTTGACCATGAACCTTGCACAAAAATGGTTTTAGCTAACCATGAACCTTGCATATAAATGGATTTGGTTGACCATGAACCTCGCACAAAAATGGTTTCGGCTGACCACGAACCTTGTGATGGGGAAACTGATTTACAATGCACACACTTTCTTGAGATTTCTTCACTACGAGCTTCATCCTCGAACTTTCTTCTTCTTCCTATTGTACTTGCACATAACTGATTAAATTGGAACGCTTGTTCTTCTTGTACCTACAAACAATTGATCATTGATGTCCATATAAAAAAAAATCCATCTACCGAGATACATGGGTGCCATCCAATGTACTCACTAGTTCTCTACGAATCCTTTTTACTTACATGGTTCATCAACATGTTAAACTCTCCCTTAGTCATACTTTCATCCCTCACACTCTAAGATCACTCCATCTCACAATCCTCCCTTAATCGAAGATTCAACTTCTTTGATTCACCATCAAACTTAGATACGAGTCCACTTTCCACCCTCATACCTATCCGAGTGGTTAATTCCACAACTTGATGCCACACCCTCTCCATGCATAAGAGGGACACACACTACATGATTACATGTGATACCACACTAATGCATGTATTCCTTACTCAACATGGCTTACAAAACACTCGAGGAAATCAACTTACCTATAGCTAAGCTTTACAACTTGGACCAAAAACTCTAGAGTGTTGGGTACAACCAATCATGCACCCTTCTTCATTTTTTTAAATACAACACATTAATGAGTTCTCCATGACTTTTGAAATTCAAATTCAACTTTGACTTATCTTTCAAATTACATTCACAAGATCTTTGGACTCATTTTGACACTTTTACAACAACTTCATTTTGACTCTTAACTTGACTTCGACTGACACTCTCAACCATGCTTTGCATTTAACTCTTTACATAAACTCAAATGGACTTTAAGTTAGCAAAAGCTTCATTACATTCCATGCCGTGTCTATTGGGATAAAAAAATACTTTAAACTATGCGCACATCACCATCTATGACCATGTCACCATGACAAATACTTCGACATTTTCATGTTATTGTATGACCCATCACTTTGACAATTTTATGACCATAAAAAACTTTTTAACCTCACATTTTATGCACTCAAATAAAAACTAAAAACTTTTCCCACTCTAGAGGTTACTCACTTAACTTCAACTTATCTTCAAACTCTCTTAAGATACTCATATTTGGTCCTACTACAAGTCCTTTTCATTTTTTTTGAAACTCAAATATTTTGCTCTCATTTCTATTTTAAAGGCATTTTAGAATGCACAAACAACTATGAGAAAATATATAACTAAATGCCACACATTCTTAACGTTGTTGAATCTAATTGCTGCCACATGGATGGTCATGCAACTTTAATTATACAACTCTTGGTTGGAATTATGCTATCTCTATCACTATCATTGTCAAAATCAAGGTTTCCATTCCTTCTCTCCTCCATGGTTATATCTTTCAGTCTCAATAGCCCTGATCCATCTCTGAAATATTCTACTACATTATCAATATCATCATCTCCTATTTCCAGCTGAGGAAAACCATTCTCTTTGTTGTTGCTTTCTCGAGCAGAATCTGTTGCCATTGTTGAGTATATATACACAAAAATTTCAGATACAAAATCTCGAATTCTTTTGAGCATCGAAGCCATGTACGTCTTCAAAAATTATATACAAAGCGATCCCAAGTGGAGACTTCCTAAAATATATACGAAGCGATCCCAAGTGGAGATTGCCTCCCATCATTGCACAAGCAATCACATAAACCCCCATTGGTAGGGCCTTGGTCTCGAGGTCATAGGAGTCCATAGAAAGCACGTAAGCATAAGGATGCAATGAGAAACCATTCTTTTTACCAAACTTAAGCCCATAAAAATGTTGAAATGTACCAACTAATTTCCCACGATTGTTGGGATATGGGCGGATTTCTTAGCTCTTACTACTCTGTAATGAGCTGAACCAAATCAACTAAAAATAGAATATGGACATGCGTAATTGTTTGATCAGTTTGTGTAATTGTTTGATAGATGTTGTATATCTATGCATGCTCGTAGATGTAAAGCAGAGTGTGGGTTGAGTGTAAGGAAGGTTGTAAGCCGATGTTTGACTATTGTAATTCTCCCTTGATCAATAAGAATACCGATTGTCATTGCCCCATGGATGTTTCCCTTTTGAAGGGTTTTACTATGTAAATAGTGTGTTTATTGTGTGATTGTTGCTTGCTTTATTTCTGCCATTAAAATCTTGTTCTGTTTATGCTTCCGCTGCCCAACAAGTGGTATCAGAGCTCAAAAGAAAGCAACAATCAACAAGACTATGTTTTTCGCTAAAGCGGAGAAGGAAAAAGGATGAATTCGTGGACAGATTTGTTCCAGGTGCGATATTGGATGGCTTATCGCTGGTAATCTCGTTCAAAGGGGGTGATCAAATCTGCAAAATTTGCGGAGATTATTGGATGGGACACAATGCGAGGGGTGAGATATTCATGAAAGGTCATTGAAGGTTGTATTCACACATGATATGAAGGTATGCAAGCATTTTTCCATTACATAAACAATCACACAGCTTAAGGTATGAATGCAAACTTTTTCATTATGCACAAGATAAATGGGTGGATAATATTATGAGTGGATGTCTTGTTAAATTATTTGTTTAAGATTCCACCATTTATTTGTAAAGGCGGATGCATGAGAGTTACATTATGAGTGGACGTCTTATTAAATTATTTGTTTAAGATTCCATCATTTATTTGTAAAGACGGATGCATGAAATTTAAATTATGGGTGGATGTACAATAAAACTAAGAGGTGGACATTTTTAGTAAAAAGGTTTGAAGGAAGATATATATTAAATATTTTTTTTCTTAAGTCTTGTTTGATTCAACCTTGAATTGTATATTTTTAGGGTTCCAATTTGAAATACAAGATTGTTCCTCCTTATTTTATTATAAGTTGTTGTTGTGTTTTGGGCGGTTTGTGATAATGGGAAAAGTGCAGAGTTCAAAGTTTGAGGTGGAGAAATTCAACAACAAGAATAACTTTGAGCTATGGAAGTTCAAGATGCCAGATCTTCTTGTGTAACACAGATTGAAAAAGGAGTTAGCGGGCAAGACAAAGAAACCAACAAGCATGACAAATGAGGAGTGGGAAGATCTGGATGCAAGAGCTCTCAGTACCATTCGTCTGTGTCTGGTAGATGAAGTTTTGTTTAACATCGCTAGAGAGGAGACAACAAGAGGATTATGGAACAGACTAGAAAGCCTTTACATGACAAATTCCTTGATAAACATAATCTATTTGAAGAGGTAGTTGTATTGTTTACGGATGAAAGAAGGTACAAAAATTGCCGATCATTTAAATGTTTTCAATACCCTGATTTGTCAATTAAATAGTATGGATGTAAAATACGAAGATGAGGACAAATCAATCACGTTATTGTGTTCATTACTTGAATCTTGGGATCATTTAGTCACATCTATGTGGTTTAGCACAACAGACACCATTGATTTTAATACTGTTGTGGGAGCTCTACTGTTTGAAGAGATGCAAAGGAAATCCAATTTATAAACTTCCACATCATAAGCAATGGTGTCTAGAGGTCGATCTACAAAAAGAGGAGAGGAATTGAGTGAAGAATTCGGATCTAAGTCAAAAGGTAGAAAGGGTAAGGGAAAATGTTGGTTCCGTGGCAAATATGGGCATCTCAAGAAGGATTGCTAGAAAAGACAAGAAGCATCCAAAGAGGACTCCACAAAGGAAGCGAATTCCGCTGCAACAGGTTCAGGTATGGTTGATGAAGTTTTATCTGTATGTAGTATCTCACAATATCAAGAAGAATGGTTGTTAGATTCTGGTTCTTCTCATCACATGTGTTCACATAGAAGTTGGTTTTCATCTTACCAATCTATATATGATGGTGTTGTTTTATGGGAAATGATGTTTCTCGTAAAACTATTGGGATTGGGAGCATTAAGATTAAGATGTTCGATGGTATTGTAAGAATGTTGACAGATGTAAGACATGTACCAGAACTTAAAAATAATTTGATTTCTTTAGGAGTTTTGGATTCTAGTGGGTTTAAATACACAGGTCAAGGTGGAGCATTGAAAGTGTCGAAGGGCAGTTTAGTGCCAATTAAGGATACAAAGATTGGGAACCTTTACAAGCTAAAAGGGAGTATTGAAATAAGTGATGAAACAATGGTATCTATGAAAGAAAGTGCATCTACTTGTTTATGGCATCATTGACTAGGCCATATGAGCAAGAAGAAGTTGCAGGAACTGGTAAAATGTAAGTTACTTCCAGACTTACAATCTTTGAATTTATGCAAGTTTTATATATCTGTTGGTTAGGGTGACAAAATTAAGGGATATAGATTATGGGATCCCACTGCCCACAAAATCATCATTAAAAGAGATATGTACATGGAACAATTAGAAGTAGTCCAGGATCGCAAAGAGGGATTTGTTTGCAAACTCAGGGAACCATTGTATGGCCTAAAGGTACATAGGCAATGGTACAAGATGTTAGATTCTTTCACGGTGAGCCAACATTTATCAAGAAATAACTATAACTAGTGTGTTTATGGTACATTTGTTATATTTACGTTATTTTTTGATGATATGCTTGTTGCAAGCCAAAGCATGATTGAGATTAACAGGTTAAAGGCTTAGTTGGACAAGACATTTAAGATAAAGGATGGAGGAGCAACAAAACAAATCTTGGGCATAGAAGTATACAAAGACGAGAATAATGGTAAGTTGTGGTTATTACAACAAAAGTCTATGGAGAAGATACTAATGAGGTTCATTATGAACATTGTGAAACCGGTAAATATCCTTTTAGCTTTGCATTGTAAGATTTCTTCAAGTTTATGTCTTGGTTATGAGGAAGAAAAGGTTTTGTCTTGTATACCATATGTTAGTACAGTAGGAAGTATGTATGCAATGAAATGGTCAAGATTAAATATTTCACATGCAACAATTGGTGTTGTCATTGGACACATGACAAATCTAGATAAAGAGCATTGGGAATGGGTGCTTCGGTATCTTAGAGGCATGATGAGTATCACCTATAGTGGTTGCAATGATTTAGTCTATGTTTATGTTGATTCCGAACTTGCAGGAGACTTGGACAAGAGGAAATGTACCTCAGGTTATGCCTCACATGAATGCAAGGATCTATTGGGTAAGTTTGGACAAGTACAAGATAAGGTGTTCTGTGGTAGTCAAAGTGTTGCACATTTGACTAATAGTCCAACGTATCAAAATAAGACTAGACATAATTTTGTAAGACAGGTTACTGATGGAGGTGGAGTGGTCCATTCTCGAGCAAATTGTGCAAACATGTTCATGAAACCAATATTGTTAGAGAAGCTGCGGTAGTGTTTGGCTTCTCTTGGCTTGCAGGAAAGGTGATGGATACATTTAGGCATGATATGTTAGGTAAATTGTTATCAAGGTGGAGATTGTTGAAATGTGCCAACTAGTTTCCCATGATTGTTGGGATATGGACGTATTTCTTGGCTCTTACTACTATGCAGTTAGCTAAATCAAATCAACTAAAAATAGAATATGGACATGCATAATTGTTTGATTAGTTTGTGTAACTATTTGATTAGTTTGTGATTAGTTTGTGCAACTATTTGATAGATGTTGTATACATGTGCATGCGTAGAGGCAAAGCAGAGTGTGGGATGAGTGTAAGGAAGGTTGTAAGCCRATGTTTGGTTGTTTTAATTCTCYCTTGATCAATAAGAATATCGATTATCATTGCCCTCTGGATGTTTCCCTTTTGAAAAGTTTTACCATGTAAATATTGTGTTTATTGTGTGATTGGTTTTTGCTTTATTTCTGCCATTAAAATCTTGTTSTGTTTATGTTTATGCTTAGGCTACCTAACAAAAAAAATCCTATTATGCTTAGGCTACTTAACAAAAAAAAATCCTATACAAACCAACAACACCCAAGCAACCATATCTATTTCTAGGCATATTTGCAATGGGTTTCCATAAATCAAGCTCGGAAACATAATCCTCTGCGTGAACAATGGCTTCTCTGCAGGCATCTCTCCTTATAGAGCCTCCCGCAACATAAATCCTGCCAGAAATAACACAGTAAGCAAATATCTTCTTCAGGCACATCATGGGCGTCCTACGACCCAAAGACCTAGTCCATGCACCACAAACTATGGTACAATGAAGACCACCATTGTTAGCGTTAGTGGCAGGTACCGCACCTAGAATGAAGATCTTGTTATTCAAAACTACAAGCTGGGCGTACAAAAGCGAATTTAGAGAAGATATATAATCGATCAACCATTCATCCCCACACATGTTCATTGCAGGAAGCCTCTCATCCATTCTTTACTGTTTTTGCTGCAAACAACGGAAGCAAGGCCATGATTTCCTGCGCTGCCAAACACATACAACAGATTCTCCAATCTCCCGTTCTTCCTGCAAAGATCACAGTATTCCTTCGATTTGATAACTCTATACCATCTGTGGCACACAACCATGGAGGCCTGGAAATAAATTTATTTACGATTTCTGGTGGTGTACTCCCTCAGTGATCTCTTTGCCGTTTTCTACCTGATTTGGGCTTCATTGTTCAGATTGAGAGGGCCCAACACGATGTCGTCAGGTTCCTCATTCTTCGACTATGGCAGTTTCTATTGTCACGACACCTCATACCCATCGTTTTTACTTTCTATCCTTAAGACCGGATGAGTTATATGGATCGCATAAACACTAAAACTGAAATGTTGCTCCCTAGGCTCTCCACAACACGACAATAAAACGGGTAGTGACAACAATATTTCTTGGGCAATGTGACAACAATTTGCTCAAAAGCACCTAACATCGAATTTGATTCAGAATGCTCTTTTCCATTCAACAAGGAGCTGGAATTTCAAATGCACTTCGATCCCTGGGCAGGGTTGGAATTTCAAATGCACTTCGACCCCTGGCCCATGGGTGCCTCTCATTCCAATTGATTTGTGGGCTCTTGCCTCTCTTTCTAGCGAGCCATTTCTTCACATAATAAATCTTTCATTTCCTCAGGGTGATTCCTTCATATTCTCAGCAGCGTCTGCAAATATTAGGCCTGCAATTTTACTTTCAACTCAACCTGCACTCTCCACACAAAACACATAGTCACAATCACTCATGATCTTGGGCACTCCCATAAGAGAGTTTCACTCCTCACGATCGTGGGCACTCTCTCATGGGAGTCAAGTTTAGACGATTACCAAATTAAAATATATGGAAGAGTAGACATTGTTTCACACTAGAATTATATTCTTTTATTTCATATTAAATTAATATACACTTATATATAAAGTTTGGTCTAAATATAGTCACACTATCTTAGCCACAAATTAATTTAGTTGAGAGAATATAGCAACCATACACCTCAAACTAGGATTTTTAGTTAGAGAGAATCTCTCTCACAACCAACTATCTAACAACCTTCTAAAGAATAGACTCCAACAACTCATTTAGAGATTGTTCTCTACCTCTCAATAACAAAATACATTATCAAACACATTCTTAATACAAGTAAGGAGTTACATATTCCAACAATATCAAATTCCATGAAATTTGTTTAATGTGAAAAATATTATATCATGAATTTTAGTGGTCGATGCAATAATTGACTTTTTATGTGAAGTGGCTTCTATGTCCTCTATATACCTACATATGTAGTTTAAATTATTGTGAAGAGAATTTACTTTCCTTAGCGATTCAAATATCTCTTTGTGAAATGTTTGCTCTTAATAAAATATTTTTGGATGAGTTATTAAAAAAATTAAATTTCAAAAGCCACCTCTTGGGGAAAATATTTCAATATCCAACTCTGAGTCCTTGTGATAAAAAAATGGATAGAACCTATACAACACTTGAGCTGAAAAATATCACTAAGTTCAATACCACTTTTTTATTTTAAAATCTTTTATTGACAATGCTTATAGCATGGAAGTGATTTATCTTAGTCAAACAAACACTTTAATTGATGACCATAACTTGCATAATCCATCTTACATAAGCGAATGCACAATTACTTTATTAATGCTCAAATGATTCGAGTACAATAAAATGAATTTACAATACAAGAGCTGAAGATGCCTTTCAAATATATTGCTCTGATGCAGAAAAGGGACATCATCCTTGCATTCCTCTCGAAAACTGAGAAAAGTGACTGTAAAGTTGACTATATTATGCTTACAGTGCCCCGAAATCCCCTTGGCACGTAAAATAATACTATGATTTTTTGGTGCTTTGCTTAAATGTAGAAACAAAGTGCACCATTGAATTCCTGGCAAAAATTCTTGCAAAATTGATATAAAATACTTGAAATTCCATCAAGGTACCATTTGGCACGCTTTATGGTGTAGCCTCGTACCCTTAGTACACTTTACGAGACTAAATATGCATAGAAATGTTTTTCCAAAGCCTTGGAATGTCTTTGTACAACCTTGGGGTGTGTTCCCATTAAATAGGGCAACCTCCAAAATCGTACCCAAAATAGTTGGCAACAATATGCTAAAATTAGCGGGAATCTCCATTATATCTAGAGCGGTTGGTGTATTGGTTAAAACTGTCTGCTATAATAGTAGAGGTTCGAGTTCCATTCACATGCATGGCATATTTGTTGGAGATTTTGTTTGTTTTAATATATAACCATATTATACATATAATGGGTAGCTATATCCTTTGGTGGGTTTTAAACACATGGTACATAATATATTTATTATATGCCAATACTCCTACCGACATGTTAACTAGCTCCCCACAAATTAAGGTATGGTCGTATGGTATGTACAATGACCAGGGGCTAGGGGCTAGCCCTCGACCCCTTTCCTACTCCTATGAAACTTAGTATTAATTAAATTAAATTAAATGTTGTACTTTGGATAAGAACCATCGTATGGTATATTGGTTGGGGATACTTTGTTAAGACTTGGAGTGTTATGAAGGTCATGGGGTTGATTTCTCCATGCTCCATAAGTTTTACACAACATAACCATCACTGGCCAATGGGAGGTCTCCACGTGGCGACTTCTCATTGGCCCTCTTATGCCACATGTCATTACATCATTGGACCACTTGGATGCCTGTAGGTACTTTCCAACTCAGCTATTGCCATATCACTTGTACGATGCCACTTGTCACCCTGGAGCTTCCACTTGTCAACTTGTGATCTTGCCACTTGTCTCTTTCTGAGCCTGCCACGTGTCTCTTTAGGGTTGACTTTTGCCCTCATTGACCTGAACTTTGACCATCCATAACTTTTTCATACAAACTTTGTTTGAATTTCCATTTGCATTGTTGGAAAGATGATGACGGGCTGTTCACAATGATGTCCTTTTCTTGAAATTTTGAGATGGTTGAATTTTGAGCTTTTCTGACCCTTTCTAGATCCATGTGAGCGTTCCGGATCCTACTGGACCTTTGTGAGCATTCCTGGATCCTCATGTATCATTTCCTCGCCACTTGGAAGATTTTGGACCGCCAAAATGTTTTTATTTATACATTAAACGATGGATATGAATCTCCACTTGACGTGTGTCTCTTCCCCATGCTTGGACCACTTGACTCATTACAATCAACTGAATAACAAGGATGAAGGCTGAAATAATGTTGCTAACATAATA
>SNQJ01S0038500.1:70686-83290 GCA_010110895.2 Picea sitchensis
TATTTCTGTTGTTATTCTTATATCATTTCAGTGTTATTGTGGTGAATGTTATGGTTATATTGCTGTTATTCTGCCATTACTAGCATTTTATTTCTGTTCTGCATACATTTTATATCTGGTATATTACACAAAATCCCCATCACTTATCATTTTCGGAAATATTGCATGCAAGTGACATTCATGTGGCAACTTTGGATAATTTTGAAACACTTCATGACTAGGAGATGACTTGACTATTTCATTATTATATTCCAAATCATATCCTTCACTTGCTTTTCCAGACATCATAAACACATTCTTACTTGCATTCACAACACCTACAGTTGTGATTCATGTCTCGTCACTTGATTCAGATCCCAAATCTTGTTGGGCTGTGACAACAACCTTTTTCTTTCCTTTGTCTCCATACTTTTTAGGCCTTAATTCATGATGCAACTTCCAACAATGATCTTCATCATGTCCTCTTTTCTTGCAATGAGTACATGTGAGCTTTGCTTCTTCCTTCTTTACTGTAACTACCTGTTTTCTTTTCCCTTGTTCTTATTTCCCTTATGCTGATTAAAATTCTTCAGGAAACCATCTTTAGCATCCTCCCCCTTTGACTCAATATACATATCTTGAACACATACTTCATCAAAATTAGTATGATTTAACAAAAGAAGAGTATGACAAATGTAATTATGAAAAACAACAATGTATTTCAGAAGGGTTTCTGTAGAATGTAATGAAATATTGAAAGCCAAAAATTTCTTCCTAAACTCCTCAGTAAAATCCTGCACACTTTGTCCTTTTCCTTGCCTCAAATATTGCCATTCCACAATTACCTTTTGTCGATATACCAAAGGATAAAATTGTTTGCTTAATGTAGCTTTGAATTCTGACCAAGAAGAGAGAATATTACCGTTCTTTTGGATACCTTCCTAAAGTTTACCTTCCCACCAAATCAACGTTGTACGTTCAAGGCGAAGAGAGGCCAATCGAATCTTTACCTCATCTTCATCAATCTCTTGAACACGACAGTAAAATTCCATTTGTCGAATCCAATTGTCTAACTTCTATGCATTAGAATGTCCATTATACATGGGCAAGTTAAACTTGACATTCAACTTTAACACTGACTTCTTTGAACTCATTTTCTTACGAGGAGATGAGGGCGGAGAAGTGGAAGGAGATAAAGGAGGTGGAGAAGGAGGAAGATCATCTTCTTTCTTAACTTTTCCAAAACTTTTTCCTTTTCGTAATCCCCTCTCATTATAGAGCTCTTGCACCATTGCGTTCATCTGATTAAAGGCATTGAAGAAATCATCTTCAGATTCATAAGGTCATATTTTCCTTGGCGAAGCCATCTCTTCTCTTTGATTGAATCTCCTTGAACCAATTCGGGGTTATAAACCTCAAGTTTTCCTTCACCACACTTGTGTTTGACCCTTGTAAGCATTCACCCATCAAACTAACTTTGATACCACTTTATCCGAAAATGGATAGAACCTATACAACACTCGATCTAAAAAATATCAGTAAGTTCAATACTACTTTCTTATTCCAAAATATTTTATTGACAATGGTTATACCATGGAAGTGATTTATCTTCCTCAAACAAACACTTTAACTGATGACCATAACTTGCATAATCCATTTTACATAAGCAAATGCAAAATCACTTTATTAATGCTCAAATGATTCAAGTACAATAAAAGGAATTTATAATTCAATAGTTGAAGACGCATTTCAAATATGTTGCTTTGACGTAGAAAAGGGATATCATCCTTGCATTCCTCTCGAAAAACTAAGAAAAGTGAGTATAAAGTCGACTATATTTTGCTTAGAGTGCCCCAAAATCCCCTTGGCATGCAAAATATTACAATGAATTTTTGTTGCTTTGCTCAGATGCATAAATGGAGTGCATCTTTGAATTCTTGGTGAAAAATCATGCAAAATTGATATAAAATACTTGAAATTCCATCAAGGTACCATTTGGCATGCCTTACGATGTAGACTCGTACCCTTCGTACCCTTGACATTCTTTAGGAGACTAAATTTGCATAGAAAGGTGTGTCCAAAGACTTGGAATGTCTGTGTACATCCTTGGGGCATGTGCCCATTAAATAGGGCAACCTCCAAAACAGTACCCTAAATAGTTGGAAACAATATGCTAAAATTAGCGAGAATCTTTTCTATATTTGGAGCGGTTGGTGTAGTGGTTAAAACTGTCCTCTATAATAGAAAAGGTTTGGGTTCTATTCCCGTGCATGTCATATTTTTTGGCGGTTTTGTTTGTTTTAATATATAACCATATTATATATATATAGTGGGTAGTGGGTTTTAAACACATGGTATATAATATATTATATTCAATATATAAAATATATTATATATAATATATATATTATATGCCAATACTCCTGCCGACATGTTAACTAGCTCCCTGCGAATTAAGGTATGGTCTATGGTGTGTACAATGACTAGGGGATGGGGGGATATCCCTCGGTCCCTTTCCTACTCCATATGAAACTTAGTATTAATTTAAATAAATTAAATGCCATAGTTTGGATAAAAACCATTGTATGGTATATTGGTTGGGGAGACTTTGTCAAGACTTGCACTGTTATGGAGGTCATGGGGTTGATTGCCCCGAACTCCCTAAGTTTTACACTACATAACCATTACTAACCAATGAGAGGCCACCATGTCCATAATTTTTCCACAACATAACCATTACTGGCCAATGGGAGGTTGCCACGTGGAGGCCTCTCATTGGCCCTCCTATGCCACGTGTCATTACATCATTGGACCAATTGGATGCCTAAAGGTACTTGCCAACTCATTTGTTGCCATGTCACCTATACGATGTCATGTGTCACTGTGGAGCTGCCACTTGTCAACCTGTGAGCTTGCCCCGTGTCTCTCTCTGAGCATGCCATGTGTCTCTTCAGGGTTAACTTTTTCCCTGGTTGACCTTAACTTTGACCAGCTATAACTTTTGCATACAAAATTTGTTTGAATTGCCATTTTTTCCATTGGAAATATGACAACGAGCTCTTCACAATGATTTCCTTTTCTTGAACTTTTGAGACAGTCAAATTTTGAGCTTTTCTAACCCTTTCTGGATCCCTATGAGCATTTCAGATCCTCCCGAACCTCCGTGAGCCTTCTTGGATCCTCCTGGATCACCTTGGGTTCAATCATCTTCATTAGATTTTAACTGTATATTTTCAAGCTCATCATCAAGTTCGATGATTTGTTGTGGAGCTAGTGATAGGGGGACAACTATGTTTGAAAGATGATCACCAACTAGTTAAGTTGTTGGACATACTTGCCCTCCTGCAATTCAACGATGTATCCTTCGATAACATCATCTTCGTCACCTTCCAAATCCCAATTTTCAAACCAATTAACACATCTCAATAATTGTTGTGGAGGTGGTGGTACAACCACTTTTGCAAGTTGTTCGTCAATTACCCGATCTACATGTTGTAGCTATTGTACTGGCCGTTGGAGGTAGGGGTCCTCAAATTCAGCTTCGTGACCTTCCTTGCCATCTTGGGCTACTCACAGAAGTGGATTGGGTAGTTGTGTTTGCTTTACCAGAGGAGGTCCAATTTTCTGATCAAGCAAGTTGGGTTCCTTGTCTACCAATTCTTTCAATGCTTCCTCCTTAACATCTAATGCCACATTATCTGCTACCTCATTCTCTCACAAACTAAACTTAGCATTGCATATTTGGCAGGGTTTCCCTTGTTCTCATGTATAACAATGATCGTAAAAATGATCATAGCCAGACGAAATGGTCTGTCGAAAAACGCCATTGTGGTTCTACACCTACTACATGTCAGCTTATTGCATACATCCATCTTTACTATCTTGGCCTTGCAATCTTTACATTCTCTTATCACGACTTTTGTCATCCTCTCTTCAATTTTTCTACGGGGAGATGTCCTAGATATCTTCTCATTCTCTTTACACCTTAAAGGTACATGAATCGCTTCCTTGCATTGGATACATGAAGCCATTAAACATTTAGGGTTTGGATAGTCCAAAACTTCTACACACTTGTCCGCTTCACATGGAATGCTGCAAAATGGGCAATAAACCAAGTTTTCTAGTTTGGCATGAACTATAGCTTCTTGGGCATGGCGTTGTCCATATATTTAAATAACATCAATTGGAAGAGCTTTCCAAACCTCGGACAAAGGAATTGACTCTTTGCAACCATCAGTATTCATGTAAGGCAGAAATCTTTTGCTTTCAAATTTCTATATATGATTTATTCTACCTACCTTTGTAGACATCGAAAACAAAATAGGTTCCCATCCACACAATGTACAATATTATCAAATAAAAGTTCAAAACAATAACACCCAGATTCCATATCTCGTGCCCCTACTACAGATTCAGATCGATCTTACTAATTTATACTTTCTTCTAGTATCATTTCCTCCATTACAGATCCTTGTGTTTCACTTCTTCGCATTATAATATGGAGATTGTTAATTCCTGCCATATGATAGCTTTCTTTTTCTAAAATATTAGGACTCACAACATTTCCACCACTTGTTTCATCACAGTCACCAGATCCATTGAATGCCTCTCTGTGTATTCCTTTGCCATTCTCCTTTTTAGAATTATTAACATGTCCCACGTAAGATCTTTCATCATGTATATTCCTCATTTCATCCTCTTTACACATTCCTTCTGAAGTTCCATCATTGGAAGAATCCAAAACAACAATTTTTCCATGAGTAGAATTGGAGGCATATTCCGAAGATGATGTGCGTACATAATTAGTCATTTTTGTCGAGTAACAAGAGCCCAAAGAACATAATTAATCAACTCTTAATGAATAGTTTTTCGGTAACCTGTTAGAATTACAGGTGTACGACAACAAAGTATTAAAAAAAAATAGATCTCTGAACTGTCCGGTGACCTTGGTGACATCTCGGTGACATTAATTACAAAATACAGGATAGTTAAATATGAGTGAACGATATAGGACATGAATTTTGGCCAAATAGGAATGCACCCACACCTTTTGGGCCGACCTGTTCTTTGCTACGCTCGCAAAATAAGGCCGCCCGATTTAATAAATAATTGCATGTCCTCATATACAAGGGAGCATTTGGGTAAGCGCAAGGGGAGTAATTGGGTAAACACGATAGGAAATATTTAGGCGGTGGAACTCTGCACATTATTACTTAATCACTATATAATTTTTAATTTTATGAGGTAATTAAATTTGTTTTAGTGGAGGAGATATAGGCATATTCACAAGCAATTATATCAAAGGTTGTGACAATTGTAAGATTATATAGTTAATTGTTATATGTATTTATGCTTATTATTTTTGTGTTTTAGGTTGTTAATTTGTATTTAATTTGTTTTTTTTTAATCTTGTTTTGAAAATAATTTCTAACTTTATTTTTTTTGAAATTCTTGGTTTATAAGTAATGTAGATAACTACACTCAAGTTAGTCAACAAGATCTTAATATCGGGAGCCCTTGAGGACAACATTTCATGATTTCTAACTATTTTAGCTAGTAGTTATTGATGTGTAACATACAATTGCATTTTTCAAGCCTTAGAGCTATGTGCAAGAGTCGTTTATTATTTCTTTCTCAACCCATGGGCTATAAGAATCTTATGTGGACCCATTTTTTTCCTATCTAAAGGCCATTTGGACAACATGATAAATTGAGCCATTTTTCCTTTAAGTTTTTTTTTTCTAGTTTGTCTGTGACCTGCAAGACTGGCCTACGGCTTAGAAACCGTGACTTAGGGGCATCTAAGCCATCAAAATCACCCGAGGATTACACCCGGCCTGAGCCACACCAACTTTTAACATGGCTGTATTTTTTTCCTCGCAAGTTTCGAACTGATGACTTTAACATCACAGAGTGCCTTAACAACACACTCCGTCACCGACTGTCCTACACCTCGGGGACTAAAGGTGAGGGAGTTTGGCCCAGTTAAAATTTGTTCCACGACTAGACCACGTCCTTTCTCAGGTTTGAGCACGAGACCTGACCTTCATTGCAAGAACAACTTTACCATCTAGCTCCCTCCGCCGACCTTTCCTTTAGGCTTTGTTATTTGTTCTTCTCTCTTGTTATTTTCTTTTTTAGAGGGTTTATCACTTCTTTAGGTTGTGAGATTTACTTTTTAGCTAGGGCTTATCTAGTTCAAAGGTTCATATTTACATTATTTGGTATTATTCTTCAACCTAGGCTCAAAGCCCCACCAATGATTCTAAATTTTTAGTAGTAGAAGTTAAAATCTAGTTTTTTTGGAGTGTTCCCTAGCACCCAGATTTATGTCATCACTTAATTTCAATTGTATTCCCACTTCATCCAATAACTAAAGTGGAAGAATTGCTTAGGGAAGAAGACATGTGCATATTTGGTTATTTGAGCATGACCCTCAAAACCACATTTCATTTGGCATAGTTTGAGGACAACTATTCAATTATTCAATTCTTGTTCTCTTGAAATCCATTTCCCCATACCATAATTTCGTAGCATAGAGTGGGGTTTCACTTTTATTAGTGTGCCCTAGTCTAGCACCCCTCAACAATTAGTGTGGTAGGGTTATGCAAGAGCTAGGGTTTGCAACCCCACGTCCACTCACATCACAAAGATACTTTGAATTTCACTCAAGGATCCTGGTCGAGAATCCTCCTTTGAAGAGACCAATCATCTCAAACACTATTGCATTCAAATATCATGAAATTGTTACGAGAAGCCCTAGTCAGAAAACAATACTTGTCATTTTCCCAACAAGATACAAGAATTACTTCACCAAAACATGGAGGATAAATTAATGGAGAAGCCTTAGATTCATATATTGGTAGGCTCACATGCTACTTCTAGATCTGCCTCAAATATTTCTCCTTACCTAGAACCATCTAGAAGGAATTGTTCAAACTTTGTGGTAGACTCAATATCAATGTGCTACTTCCAAATCTACAAAAAATCCCATCACTACATCCAATGCATTTTTTGATGCTATTAGGTAGCATTTTTATCCCTAGGCTATCTGGGAAATCTCATGTGCAAGTGGTTACACCTTCATCAAGGGCCTAGATAAATAATACAACAATACATTGAAGTGTTCACACAAGTACACATCCAACTCCACATTCTAGATCTACACAAGTTGCTTATTCAAAAGTTTAGTCTTGGATTATTGGTTTTTTTTTTATCTTGAAATTGTTTTGTTTGAAAGTAGGTGGATTGACCAAGCCTTTATCTATGCTTTCAACATTGAAAAATAGTACATACGCACCCTATTTTCTATCACTATAGAAACCCTAACCCTATTTCCAACCCTAATCCTTCTGACCATGTTACTAGACCAAGGCCCTCTCCCACTCACCCCAATACCATAAATTTACTAGCTCTTCAACCTCCATCCCAAAACAATGATGTCACTTCCAATAAAATCACACACATTCTATGATAAATTGTCATGTCTTAAAAAATTAGGTTGGATCAACCTTCTTATGAATCTTAAGACCCACTCCCCCCCTGTATATCCCTCCCCTCCATCATATCCAAAGATAATTACCTTACAAAAACCCAACACAAAAGAAGCCCATAGAGCCCTCCCCTCCATATCATTACCTTACAAACCCCAACAAAAAAAAATTGATGCAGTAATGTTATGTTTCCCACCAAACCCTTCCAAGATACTATGATTGTGACATTTCTCCACTTGATTGTTCCGATTTGATCCTAGGGCTCCCATGCCAAAAACAATGTAGGGTTCTCTATGATGCTCGCCTTAATACATATACTCTCTTCAAGTATGGCAAATAATATAAATTAACCATTTCTATTATTTCTCTTTCTAACCTTAGCACATTTTAACAACTTAAAACATGCAAAAATGTCTATATTTACATATTCTTCCTCCAATTCCTAAAACTACACCACTTACCTTACAATCCCTATCTCTTAGTCCTTGTTCCAAACCATCTTCACTATGAATATCCTCTAATCCTATCATTACAATACCCCAATTCCTATTTCGCCATTTTCCAACCCTCCCCCTCCATAAAGTTACCCTATATACTCTCTCTTAGATGAATTCCCCAATGCCTTATTTTCAATCCTTTCTATGCATCAATCCCTTCTAGTTGAAAGGTTTATACTTACATCATTTGGTATTTCATTCTTAAGAATCAGGTTCCTAGGCTCCATCCCCCATTAAGAATTCTCATTTTTCAGTCACATCTATTTCCTTAAGATTGTGCCCTTGCACTGAGATCTATGTTAGCACTTACTTTCAACTATATTCCTACTTCAATTCAGAATTGAAGTTGAAGTGTTTCTTATGGAATACATCTAGGCATTTGGTTCTTTGAGCATGATAATCCCACTTGTAAGGTCTCCCACAACACCCACCGAGTGCGCGCAATCCTTGGGCTGATTCAACGACGAAACAAATGAGCACAAGGAAGAGGCGATCAATTGGGAGAAAGAAGATGTTTGGGTGTGAGAAGGAGCACCTTGGGGCACGATGGTGATATGCGAGCCTAAGGGGGCACACACACCTTACTTTCCTTATAATGATTGACAGAGACTTGGGTTTCATTTGGGCATGGGTGGGACAACTTGGGAGCATGCCCAAGGAGTGGACCCATCTACCCTCAGAAACATGGGTGTGTCGGAGAGGTTGGTTGACCCCATCAACACACCCACGAGGAGTCATGATGATTGTCCCAAAGAGTGCACAAGGAAAGGGGTATACCGGTTCGAGAGATGAACGATTGATGGGTGCGCGGGCTTGGATGGGCGCACTAGGTCCATGGAAGGGGTGCGTCGATCCAAGAGATGAACGATTGATTCGAACATGGGCTTGGATGGGTGCTCTAGGTCCATGCAAGGGGAGCGATGAGTTGATTGAGTGTGGGTTTGTGAAGGGGAAAGACACCCCCAAGAGAAATGATGTTTCACACAAGTGACCCTTGGAGTCCATATAATAGAAAGGGAGCACAACCAAAGGAATATAGATAATTTTTGGCAAGATATTCGGAGAACAAGTCTGAGGCAACGAACTGAGGAAGAGTTTCCAAGATGGAAGACAAGTAGCCAAGAGTTGGACGTTTTGGGAGGTTTGGAGAAGTCTGGAAATGCAAGTTTTTTGGAGGCATGTGTGAGGTAGAACCAAAATTGTGTTATCTTGCTGAAAGTATGCATAAATGAAGGGACATCAAGTTTGCGGTTGTGGGAACGTTTGAGGTACACTGTAGGTGGTTGCAGAGATGGTTGCGATAGAGAGTCTTGGTGTGACTGATATGTTCTTAAGTGTCTTGGTGAGGCGAGGTGAGTCATGTGACTCTACCGAATTTGTAAACCAAGCCTTTAATTCTCTTATCGTATCTGTTTCACCATAAAAAAGACTTAGCCGAGTGTTAGGCATGGTTTTTTCCACCCGCACTATTTCTGTGTTTGTCTTCTTTTTTTTCGCAGTTGTTCTCTCAGATTCTCATGTTCATGGATGAAAGCTTAAATAATACTAAGTGCTAAACTATGTTAATAATTTTCTAAGTAAGCAAGAGTTACTCTAGAGCACCACTTGATCCAGGTGGATATTGATGGCCACCCACCTATTCCAACTGGCTCCTCTTGTCCATTTTTGTTCAACACGTTCTTCTGTACTTATTTGTAATTGTGGGTTCTACACTTCTAGGGCTATCTGAATCCCCACACATCCTCCAGGTGGATATTGGTGGCCTCTCGCCTAATCCAACTGGCTTATTTCGTATGTTTTCATGTCAACACATCTTGTTGTACTTCCAGGGCCGTTTTGGGGCCCTAAACATTGTTTTTTTGGATAGCCATAGTCAAACTGTAGACAGAGTCAAAGTTTGATGGCATAATGTGTAGTTCTCTAAAACACCTTTCCAATGGGTTATCACGCGCCTAAAACAGAGGTCGTATGCAAACGTTATGACCCTGGGAAGTTGAGGTACCAACTTGCACCAACTTACCCATATGGGCCCACATGACTTTTGGCGTTTCACCTTCTAGGGTTAGGTTTTTGGATGTCTAGGGTTTTGACATTCATGAGAAATATCAAAAAGACCTCTAGAGCCTCATTGTAATCCATGCTACTCAGACGAATGCGTATATCATCCACATCTCTTCTCAAAGGTAGCTACCACCATTCGAGCAAGTGTTTCAGTTCTGTAGTTTTACATTTTCATCCTATTTCATTATTCAATAGAAGATATTGTTCAATGAATATCTGTGTTATTCTTCATATCCCTGTGTTTATTGTATTCAGTCTGTTAATCAGTCCATTCCGCTCCTAAATCCAGATAAGTGGTATCAGAGCGATCTGCTCTTCATTTATTTTTCTTCGTGCATTTCCCCAACAAGATCTGGGTACAAGAAGTTGGGACTTGAACCCATCGAGACATTGCAAGATCGACCGCGCCAAGATCGGCAACAACCCATGGGAGACGAAAAGAAAGATGATGGAGCAGGGGATCCTATTAAAATGTTGCTCGAGGAAGCCCTCGAGCGACAAAGGAACAAAATGATGGACAACTTCGCGTAGATCCTTCAACGACTACCCATAGGAGAAGCATCTTCATCAAGCGGCCATGCAACCCCCTTCAAGGTACATGCAAATTTTGATATTCCATTATTTGAAGGACTGATAGATGCAGATGCTGTAGATAAATGGTTGAATCTGCTCGAAGGGTATTTTTTGGTCCACAATTTTTCTGATAGGGAAAATATCATTTTTTCACTCTTGAAGGTCGTTCCCCATATTAAAGGCTGGTGGGATACTTACTTTGAGCAAAGGGATGTAGAGGAATCTACAATGTTTGTGGTGGCCCATAAATGGGATTCCTTTTGGGAAATCATTAAAGAACAATACTACCTTGTTGGAAGCTACGATGACCAATACACTAGATGGACCACCCTACGTCAAGAAAGGGACTGGACATTACCAAATTTCACCAATATTTTCCATACCCTAGGCACCAAATTGGATATCAAAGACTCTAAGCGTTATGTGGTGCTCAAATACCATGACTGTTTGCATAGATACATTCATACAAAAATGGATTTTCTGGACATATCCTAATTGGGAATGACTTATAGATACACTGTCAAGATCGAGAAGAAGTTTAAGCAGAAAAGGCGAGAGTTTGGATCTGCAAACCCCTCACACCCGAAGCATGGAAAAGGCAACCGTAACCCACACAACAAGGGACCAAGTCGAGATGGCCACCCTCAGGACAACCAGTCCAAGCCACAACACAAGAAGGGAAATGAGAAGATGAAGAAGGACATGGGGAAATGGTGTGAGTACCATAAAATCCCTTGGAACAACACTGAAGAATGTCACTCCAAGAAATCCCTCGTGGTTGAACTAAAGGCTTCCGAGTCAGAGGCCGATTCTGATCCAGAATCAAATCCTGAAGGAGGGAAGAATATTATCGATGTTGAACCTAGTGCCATTGTCGCTACCACCAAAATCCGACCAAGTGAACCAAAAGAACCAGAGGAAGGGGAACACCTCTTTCACTCGCACATGTGGGTAAAGGGGGATCCGCTTCATTTCATTTTCGATAGCGGTAGTCAGAATAACCTGATTTCAACATAGGTCGTCAAGCGACTGGAACTTCCAATGACACCACACCCACAACCCTACACCATCGAATGGAATCACCAAGGAAGAGATGTATGTGTCAGCCAACAGGTTTGTCTTGCCTACAACATCAAGCCTTTCAAAGATGAGGTACTGTGTGACATTGCTCCCTTGAAGTTTTTGATGTTCTTTTAGGACAACCATATTTGTGGAAGCGTCATGCTATGTATGAGTCTAGACGCCGTAGTGTTATTATTACTTTGGGTAGACAATTGTACAAGATACTAGAGGTAGCGTCGCCTACTGCTATTTCTTTAATCTCTGCTAAGCAAAGCAGTAAGGTCATTGTTGAGGAAAAATATATCAAATAATCTTACTCAAGCATATTCAAATATTTCTTGGCTAAGGCAAGATAGAAGGGAATATCACCCTATGTTATTATTACTTTGGGTAGATAGTTGTACATGATACCAGAGGTAGCGCCACCTACTGCTATTTCTTTAATCTCTGCTAAGCAATGCACTAAGGTCATTTTTGAGGAAAAAGATATGGAATACTCTTACTCAAGCATTTTTCAGATCTTGCTTGGCTAAGGCAAGATAGATGAGAATATCACCCAATGTTTATAACCTCAAAATTTGCTTCCTAATCCACAAGTATTAGTTACAAGGGATTAGGCTGATTTTTTATAATAAAATATTGTTGTAAAAATTCAATATTTTTATATAATTTTCTGAATATAATAGATGCAAAATTAATTGTGGAGACAAAAGAAAAAATACCAAGTCACAATTTAACATAGATGAGACATAATAAAATTCACTTATTTCATTCCAAGGAATCAAAAGAATCGTTCTCTTTACAAAAATCCCAGAGGGAGTTTGAACCAAAGTCAAAATTAGATGTCCGCGATGAAAACCATACAAAAGGACTTATGACAGAAAGTAAAAAACTGAACTTTAAAAGCTGGATCAACTTTCCACAGATTGATGCCCACTC
>SNQJ01S0038501.1:6725-16946 GCA_010110895.2 Picea sitchensis
AAACCATGATTGTTTACATTAATTAAATCATGATTGTTTAAAAAACAAATACAAATTTATAAAAATGATTAATTAAACCATGATGGTTTAAAAAACAAATATAAATTTATAAAAATAAATAGATAAATAAACTAAATTATAATTATTTAAAAAAATACAAGTTTATAAAAAAATTATAAAAAATGAATAGATAAGAAATATGATGATTTAAAAAAAACAAAGTAGATATTTATAAAAATGAATAGATAAGTTTTTAGAGTTGACACTTTGTTCGAAAACTTATTTACTAATAAGGAAACAAACATAAAGTATGATTTTATCTACATAAGTTTTTAAAGTTGACACTTTGTTCGAAAACTTATTTACTAATAAGGAAATAAACATAAAGTATGATTTTATCTGCATAAATTAAACCATGACGATCTCTCAAAAATACCAAGGAATTAAATCATGATGATCTCTCAAAATACAAAGGAATGAAAGGTTGCTATCTCAAACTCAAATACAAAAATGTGAAAAAGTCAAACATTGCTAACTGAAACTTAAATACAGAAATACTGAAAAGTCAAAGATTGCTATCTTGATTCAAATTAGTAATTTCTTGGTAAACATCGTGAAAATATTCATAATTGTGCATCACATTTTTCAAAAACAGATATATAGTTTAAATGTTCTATCTTTTGGTTGTTTTTGGTGATTTTTTCTGTTTGATTTTATCCTAAATCTGGTGAGGAATGGTTGGATCTATACATTTAGAAATACAATTTAAACAATAAAAACTAAAGATTTTTTCCATATTTAAATCTCTGGGTTCCAACCAAAAACATAAAAAAGAAAAATGTTTTGCTCGAAATCCATAAAAAATGATTAGATCTATACATTCAGAAATGCAATTTAAACAACAAAAGATAAAGATTTTTTCGATATTTAAATATCTTGATTCCAACAAAAAAAACCAAAAAATAAATAAATTATTTAGCCAACACCTTTATCAAAATTGCAAACTAATGAAAACCAATTGAATACTCCCTTGTGATCGCCTCCCTTTGCATAATTTGTCCTGCACTGATTTGATGGGCATTCAAAATGTGACATGAAACTACGAGCAGTGACTTCGTGTCAGAGATAATATGAAAATTGCCCATATAGAAAAACCAACACCAAAAGAAAAAATCTTTAATAAAAAACATATTATCTAAGCGAATGAATAAAATATCCCATCAATAACCTTTTCTATATATTTCAAACCTGCATTCCTCACAAGTTTAAACATCTACCTCCATCAATGGCTTGACATCCGAACAACGGGTAACAATACTAACCAATTTAACAAGTTGTCCGATGTGGAACACCTTCACTTCTCTCAATGTGAAAGCCTTCTCTTTGTCAAAGCTGTTCATATGAAATTCCCTGCACTTAAGCTGCATATATATTAGCTAGAAACCTCAGCCAATATATTAGCTAAAAACCTCTACAGGAGTAAGAATATTAGAAAATACAATGAAAATAGAGTATTGTCTTAATGTTTTGTTTTAAAACACATAAAAAAGTTGTTTGGAAATTGGAAAATTATAATACTCATTTAAAAATAACTAAACTTCAGTGAATTAAACTGGATGCATGCACTAGGTATCAATTAACGTCATTTAGTTGCATAAATCTATTGGGTGTGCAAATAACAATTGCTATAGAGATCTTTAATTCCCACTTAAGGCCATTTTGTAGGTGGAATATTAGTATTTTGTAATAAAAGTACATATTTCAATAGAATACACATTCCAGGACATAGCATACTAGAATTTTATGTAACACACCCAACCTTTTAAGTATCCTTTTAAGGGATGGGGTATAAAATTTTCTCTTTTCTATAGCTTTTCTGAGTCCCTCGAAGAGAGGTACCATTTCCTTCTACTCTCCAAGAGTTTCCAACGACTAAAAACTCGTCCAAAACCGAGTTTTGAGTTCGAAGTTATGACTCCCTAAACCTCTTAGGTATCATTGGTTAAAGGCCATGTGGCTCCCACATGGCTCCACCTCGTTTGTACCATCCTACATGACAATGACACATCCTCGGTCGTCATCCTCTAGTTATGACATGGCCACAAGAGGAGCAGTTGCAGGGGATATCTCCCAGTCTTCGTGAATACCTGACCCTCAGTCCCTCAACGTTCTTATACAAGTTTGAAGAATCACCCGGAGCCTCGAAGCCCCGGAGTTCCCTAGCACTCTTGCATCTACAGTGGAGATCAATCCAACTTTAAATCGAATGGTTGAGATTCACTCTCTTTCAATGCATAGGCTTAATGGATTTTGGCGTTCGGCGCTTCAATGCTCTGACGCTGAACACCCTTTCTTTATTCGCAAATCCTCTGAAGTCTCGAACTCCATAATCCTACCGCGTGGCTCCGACCTTCGAACCTTTTGGGAGCTTGCATATTAGTAATCCAAGCACCTGGAGTTTCGAAGTCCCAGACTCCCGAAGCGGGTCCCTTTGGCATACGTAGCATTCTTGCATGGGTGACCCTATTATCATCTTCCCTCTGATAGACACGTGGTGATGATGCCACCTTGACACGTGCTACCCATCTCTCTGACCCCATACCATCTATGATGAGTCAACAAGACATGTGGCTTAGCCATGAGATGAAACACGACGAATTGGTCATGCGATCAGACTCCCATTATGTACATTGGGCACGTCAGTTGTTGATGTCACTCCGACCATTGGCCTTTGGGAAAACTCCACACTTTGTGCCTTATGCTTCCTAGAGTGAGACTTCACCGAAGTCTTTACACTGTTCTCCCACTTAGTCAATCGAATGGTGGAGAATGGATCCCAACAGATCCTCATATCAACAAATCGATTACTCCCAAAATATTCCCCACGATCTAATCACTGGCGTGATTTCGCCACTTTAGGCCTTCATGACTTCGCACTCCTTACAACTCTTAACCCTTCAATTTCCCCAAAGGATTACTTGCCAAACAGGTCAGGAAGCAGGGATGACTACTTGTTGTCGATTAGTAGTATCACTTACTCTATCCTTCCACTAGGCCCGATATAATGATTGAGAAGGGTCCCAAAGGATCCTTAGATACACGACCCACATTACTACGTGAGTTCGGCATTTGGAGGTTTCAACCGTTTAACACCCTTTTTCTCATGGAGTGGGTCAACATCGAATGACCATGGCTCACATTCGATGGTTAGAAGGGATCCCAGAGGTTCTTAGATCGATGACTCACGTTACCTCATGACTAAGAAGTTGATCGGGGTTTAACAAGGGGATGAATCCCATGATAACGGGTAAATGACCGCCAACTGTCGGTTAAACGTCAAGTTACCATTTTGATAGGTCGCCTTCAACACATTTAGGACATTGTAAAGTTCATTCACTCTAGAGCTCCGAACTTCCGAAGTCCTGAAGTTCAGAAGGCTTAACTCCCTTGGAGTGTAGCACAAGGTTCTAGGGTCTGAGTCATATGGAACTTTGACAAGCACCAGAGGGATACACTCTTAAATCTTATTCGAGATTTAGTAAGTCGTGGACTTGATCCCATGGTCACTTGGACGACTGGTTTGAAGGAAGTGTCTTCCATTCACAGAACTCAAGTTCTATCACAGGGAAATATATTTTAAGGGATGGACGAGTTCATAATCAGTCTTCTAGAGTCTGTCACGACTCTGTATTTGGGGATTTTATCCTTGAGCAACCGCCATGAGTAATTTATAACCAGCACTGTTGGCCCTTGACCAATTTTTGAGGAATAGTTGGTCATAATTGACAATTTTTGGGACTTTGATAGCCTGTCGAAGACAAAGAGGAAAGCGAAGTGGAAATTGCGAAAGCTAGGCCCTCTTTTGGGTCATTTTTGGGTTTTGGGGAATATGTAATGGGAAAGGGATGTCGGCCCATGGGTTTACCCACACTTAGCCCCACTTTTGTAATGTATAAATAGAAGGATAGGAAATGTAAGAAGTAGTAGATGTGATTTCTTAGTGCAATTGGTAGTGCATAAGTGCTCTATGCGAACTGTGTAAGGCTTGCAAGGCTAAATGCAAGTTGCTATGAGGTTGCTATAGAAAGCTAAGTGTTGTAATGCAAGGAAGAAGGATCTAGTGAGCTGCGCAGATCTTATGTCCTATGCGAAGAAGGGTTTTGGAGGCTTTGTGCTTCTAACATATTGAAGACGATAATAAAGAAGAAGATCGTGTGGACATAGCTCCAGGGTGGGGGTGAACCACGTAAATCTGTGTGTTATGCGCTGTGCTTTGATTCAATGTGTTTATCTTTTCTTATGCTATGTGCTTTGATATATCCACTTATGCTCTGTGCTTCTTAGATATATATGATTGTTAGATCTGATGTGTATGAGGATTCTTAGTGCTGATCTACTGGATCTAATCTGGGTTACTATGGTTAAGTGCTGAAATATTGTAGATCTGAGTATACATTGCGATGCCCTGTGCTTTCTGTGAAGTATAATAAGGGTTGATTATTGATGAATGATCGATGCCAAGTTCTTTGTAAATGATATAATCACATATCTGTGTCCCAGATAAGGTTACAGACACCTGAGTGAGGCTTCATCTACTTCGTAGG
This sequence comes from Picea sitchensis, assembly GCA_010110895.2. NCBI lineage: Eukaryota > Viridiplantae > Streptophyta > Pinopsida > Pinales > Pinaceae > Picea > Picea sitchensis. The sequence continues at coordinate 11,330 of SNQJ01S0038501.1, forward strand.
TGTTGCCAAAAGGGCCGGTAGTTAGGGCTTTGTTGGTGCGCTCTTGAGAGTTGAACCATGGGTCTTCCCCTATGCCAACAAATGGTTCCATTGTCGGGACCTGAAACTGTGATTGCTGGGAACTAAGCAAAATGAAGCTTTGTGCAAATATTTGTCCTGAAACTGTAAAAGCTCTATGCGAGGAACTGTACCCTAGTGCACATTAATTCACTTGATCTGAAAAGCTCTGTGCTAAAGAAGGAAGGATAGATCTGAATAAAAAGAAGTGAGATCTGAACGCTTTGTGCTCTAAGAAAGGTAAAAGTGGAAGTCTCTGAAAAAAAGAGGTAAGATCTGTAAGTTCAGTGTTCTAATAAAGGTAAGAATAGTTAAAAGTTTTTAGATCTGAAAGCTTTGTGCTCTGTAGAAGTAAGATAAGTGAATTTTTTTTTTACTAAAACATGAATTTAGGTATGTTTGATAGATTCTGTCCTAGCTTGAAAACTAGGGAATTAATAGATGAAAGAGAGCTTGATATGAATAGATCTAATAAATACAATGATAGATATGTTATACCTATGCATAGAAAGAATGTTTGGACTAAAAATGGATGCAGGATCCTAGAAAGATTTTTTTGTAGGCTAGCTACCATGATCCTGGTGCACAATACAAAAAAGGTTGGGGATCATTTAAAAAGAAGAGAGGATTAACTCTATGTTACAGTTGTAGACGATCGATACATCTAGCTAAGGAATGCCCGTGTGGAAAACCTAGTTGTCTTTGTTGCAAAGCTTTGGACCATGAAGTATTGGATTGCCCTAGAATGATTGCTAAGCTTGAAAGAATGAATCTGCATGAAGAAAACCCTAAGGCATATCCAAAAATAGAAGAACCCCAAAAAGAATCAGAACAAATATTAATACAAATAAAAGAAACTCTCAATGGGCATAAAGATCTCAGTTTATCAAAAATCTTCAAAAACAAAGAGCAAATCGAAGTAATAATAGAAGACTTCAACATTGACTATTTTTTGGATGAGGAAACACAGGTGAATATTTTGACAAAAAGAACTTGGGAAACCTTAGGAAGGCCTGCTATGATTCCTTCATTGGGAGGAATAACTTTGCTTAAAGGAAAATTGGTAACCCTATGTGGAAGGATTACCCAGATATCTCTGAGCATCAATGGAACTTTGGTAGAGGAAGAATTTGAAGTTATCAATTTTAATGAGAACAACACCCCATTTCCAGCTTTGTTAGGTAAGACCTGGATTGAGAAAGATCATATCTGAAGAAAAGAAGAAGCAAGACCTAATGGATTTCATGACTAGAAAGATCTCCTACTTGATGAAAGAACAGGATAACAAATCAGAGCTATTTGACACTAGGAACTCGGATGTCGAAGTTATAAGAACACTAGAAGAGCCACAGGGAACTGAGATGCATATTCTAGACGATGAAGAAGCATTACCCTTGAAACTGAAGAAAGAAAATCGACAACGCGAAGTGAATATATCTGATAAGGATAAGAATTGGAATGGAAAAAGGATCACCGAGATGAAGCTCACCGGGAAGAAGGCTAGAAAGCTAAGTAAGAAGAAAGCCCATATCAAAAGACTACAAAAGGTTCCAGAGGGAGCCTCGTAGAAGGAAAAATTGTAGAATTGGAGCTTCGTTGGGATATCAGAACAACGACATAGGGCACTTCGGCCTAGTGAAGCAATATAGCCGTTGGAAGCCGATATATCCATTCGACTACCGCTCTAAATGGATAAAAAAGCATTGATGGCTCATCACCAGACCGTTAGACTATGACACAATGGGCAGAACAAGAGTTAATGAAGCCCCATATCCGTTATAAACGAGTCGTTACAGAATTGCTTACTTATTCCATCGCGCCATGCACAGAAGACACTTTTGTTGATTGAGAGTTTGAGCCCGCAGACTACATGAATTGTGACCAGTGATTACTCTACTCTTACTCTTTATAGTACCTACCTTAATTTGAGAACCCAAGATATTGGTCCTGAGCGTATATCTCCGATGAATTTAGCACAGTTGAAGAATCTGTAAGAGAGGTACTTGCCAGCCTCAGAATCGAAAGAGTCATGTCGGAGAGAGGACTATCTACAGGTTTACAGGCATCATCAATGAGAGGAGTACAAGCCTCCCCGTCAATTGCTCGAGCAGGAACATCCTGAGCCGACACAGAAAGAAGAACCAAACATAAAGACGATATGGCCAACGCGAAGTTGGTTCCATCCATCCTACTTTCTTACATACCACCTATGAGTGGTGCGATCAACAAAGATAGTGTGCCTAGGGACTTTGAGTACACTCTCGTCACTGCGTACCTGCCAAAAGGGGTATGCGTAGTCCGCATAGACCAGGACAAGATAGCGACCCTGAAGTTCAGTGACTACAACCTAGGTGACCGGAAGGCTTATGGCATGCTCACTCCTTATAAATATCTGACGAAGACGAAGGGAAAGAACTAGAAGAATGTCCCTCAGCAGTGGACTATGAACCTCACACAGTCCACCCTGTTGAACGTTATGAAGATACCGCACTTCGAAAAACACTAAGAGGTGAATGCTTATGTGAAGCTGCTACTGGCGAGCTACCATAGAGGATACCTATGGTTAAACCATCGAATAACAGTTGATCCAGCGCTGATCAATCGGATCATCAGGCTTAGCATGCAAGGCCCTGATCCCCATGATTACTATCCTGGAAAGACCACGGATCACGCTCTTGTGTAGAAGATCAAAGAATCCTATGATGATGTTGAGAAAGGCACGTGAGGCTATAAGGTAGCTTCTATTGAAAGTGGCACAGTGCACCTCGCATGTCAATTGATCGCAAGAAAGTTGGTATGCAAGAATCGACCTACGCAAGTATCCGTCTTTCTAGTAGAACTCGCAGGGAAGTGCACAGAGGGAGTACAGATGAACTAGGTGAAGTACCTAGTGAATCAACTAGAGATTGACTGCAGAGAATCCCAGGATCAGGGGCATGAATTCCATTTTATCTGGCTCTTGATACTTATAACTTTCGTTGCATGGGAGATACCGGAAGGTGCAACCTTCTCGGACATCAACCCCTTTGAACCACTGGTCGTGAAGTTTAGTACACTATGGTACTCGAACGATATGAACAAGCAGTGGAAATATAATGTGATATTCCATACCTACTACACCCAGTTGAATCTCGCCATCCAATCCGAGCCTCGCATGACCCTGAATAGTTTACATAGGTTTCGACCTCTAATGAAGTTCAGCGCAGACCACCATTTCATATACATTATAGCACGCATTGATGAGCACAAGGAACAACTTCAGTCTTATTATAACATGACAAAAGACGACCTGGAGGAGATCACGATGGAATGGCCAGCGGACCTTCTTATTTCAACATACCCCATAGAAATGTCTAACATTGACAGCCCAAAAGCTGTGCAGGATACACCTGGGCCCAATAAGATGAAGAAAACTAAAAGGACAAAGAAGGATGAGGAAATCCAGGATATAGACAACAGATCTGTAAGAACTGCATCCATTACACCAAAGAAAGGAGGTAATGGCGAAGACTTAGAATAAGTTGAACAAAGGCTAGAAGACGAAGTAGAAATCCTAAAGAAGAGGAAGAATTCGCCCCTAGAACCTTCCTCCCAAAAGAAATTGAAAGCACCCTAATTAAGCTGCAGACCACGCTCACTACAGATGACTTCAGTTTCCTCATCGCAGCTATGAATGAAGCCATATAAGAGATAATAGAAAATCAAGAAGTTAAGCAAGAGACAATGTACAACAGAATCGAGTTCGCGCTCCAAGGAGTACAACAAGCCCTCCAGTCTAGCCACGCAGTCTCAACTACGCCCCTGCCAAAAGGAACAACAGAAGAGGAAGATGAGCCAGTTCAACACCGCAAGATTGCTGACACAGTCGAAGTACGTCTTCAAAAATCACAGGAATAAACAACGCAGGCCACCCAGGCCTTAAAGAAATCATAGGAGGAAGTCATCGAGCAATGTCAAGCTGCGCAGCAAGATAAGGATGCTATCCAAGTGAAATTTGAAGAAGACAGGGCGAAGATCCAAACAGAGAAAGATAAGTTTCTCACGAAGCAGATAGGGATTGAAGAAGCAGTCAACATAGCATTATGCTCTATGACTTACTTAGAGCAGAAGGCAGAAGAACCTATATAACGCCAAGTGATGAATCTTGTCGAAGTTATTCAGCAGCTTCAACAAAGAGTCATGGAATTAGAACTTCATACCATACCACAAACCCTGTAAGAAGTGCACGACTAGCGAGAAATGACTGCCCATAGAAAATTAGAAGGGATTAAATCACTCATTGAGGAACGCAAAGAAATAAGTAGAATAAGTGCGCAGATATATGAAAGCCTAACCGAGAATCCATAATTTCATAAATTGGAGTCGCAGCTGTAGGAGGCAAACCATGATGCCAAAAAGCTACAGGTGCAACTGAAGGCCATATCACCCATAGAGAGAATGAAGTGGTCTCACGAGCAACGCACTGCCCAGCAGCAGATTCACATGCTTCAAAGTAAAGTAATGGAGGTCACTCAGCGAATCCAACCCATGCAGGATAAGGCATGCATGTTAATTTTGGAGATCGAGACCCAAGGAACATAACTACAACATGTCTTCATCTCAGTAGAGTAGCACCTCGACAGACCAATAAATGATGCACTCATCCAGGAGTTCGCTGACAAAGAGGCAACAACAAAGAAGCAAGTCGAATCAGCTCGAGCAAAGCTCGAAGCGTTCGAAGTAGAATTGGTCAGACCTGAGTGACTCGGGACGAGTCACAGGTGAGTGTTGGGGGCCTGTTAGACCTTGACCATGCTTTGAGGAATACTTGGTCGTAATTGACAATTTTTGGGACTTCGACAACCCATCGAAGACAAAGCGCAAATCGAAGAGGAAATTGCGGAAGCTAGGCCCCCTTTTGGATCCTTTTTGGGTTTTTGGGAATATGTAATGGAAAAGGGATGTCAGCTCGTGGGTTTACCCACGCCTAGGCCCACTTTTGTAATGTATAAATAGAAGGATATGCAATGTAAGAAGTAGTATATGTGATTGGTTAGTGCATAAGTGCTCTGTGCGAACCGTGTAAGGCTTGCAAGGCTAAGTGCAAGTTGTTGTGAGGTTGCTATAGAAAGCTAAGTGTTGTAACAAAAGGAAGAAGGATCTAACGAGATGCGTAGATCTTCTATCCTATGAGAAGAAGGGTTTTGGAGGCTTTGTGCTTGTAACAGATTGAAGACGATAATAAAGAAGAAGATCTTGTGGATGTAGCCCCAGGGTGGGGGTGAACCACGTAAATCTGTGTGTTATGCTTTGTGCTTTGATTCAATGTGTTTATCTTTGTTTATGCTATGTTCTTTGATATATCAACTTATGGTCTGTGCTTCTTAGATATATATGATTGTCATATCTGATGTGTATGAGGATGCTTAATGCTTATCTACTAGATCTGATCTAGGTTACTATGTATAAGTGCTGAAATACTGTAGATCCGAGTATACACCGCGATGATCTGTGATGTCTACGAAGTATTATAAGGGTTGAATATTGATGAATGGTCGATGCTAAGTGCTCTGTAAATGAT